>JAVJGI010000050.1:105608562-105685830 GCA_035590275.1 Ibycter americanus | reverse complement strand
AATACACAAAGTAGATGGAAAACAAAAAGCCTTTGATCAATGTTATTTAAATAAGACTGTGCAGCCTGGAAAGCATGCCCATTTGCCACCACTGCCTATATCCAACCATATGCAAGAGCAAGCACCACTGCATGTAGTGTCTACACACATTCACAAGTGTCTCTGAATGGTTGTAAGAACCCATAATGAGCTACCATAATACCAGTCTTTTGAGATATTTTTTGAATATTTTGAAAAATTTTGAAAAAAATTTTGAACATTGTGAAAAAATCTCCCCACTATGCAGCTATGGAGAAGTTTTTCCATCCTTGAGAGCACTTTCTATATTTCAAGGTATTTTCCTGTCCTGAACAACTAAACATTTTGTCCATCAAAAATTAAAATCCACATGGCTGTTCTTTTTCTTCTGCTTTGGTTTTGCCTCCCTGCCCCCTACTCCTCAGCTGTTAAAAAAGTTAATTTTGAACTGAAACATCATAATGATTCACTAAACAAAGTTAGAATGACACATTTTGCAACATTCAAAAGAAAAATGAGCCAGTATACAAAAAGTTTTAATGTCAATAAATCAGCATGTAGCAAAGTTTTGTGGGTTTTTTTTTTTTGAGGGTTTTTTTGTGTTTTTTTTTTTTAACAAATTACTACGCAGCTCACTGTTTACAGTAACAAACACCCTAACTTACAGCCCTGGCACACAACTCAATTTAACCACAAAACCCCAAGCCTAACCCTACAACTGCAGCCTACTACAATCAGTTACAGAAGAGAATGGCTGAAATGGTCTTTTCCAACCTCATTTGCAGCCTGTTATAGATGAGAGATGGCTATAAATTATTTCTAGCATGCTATAGGTGTTTGTATAGACTGGGCAAATCCCTGAGTACCCTGATCCAATTAGACCTGCTTTGAGCAGTGGTTTGAACTAAAGGATCTCCAGTGGGCCCTTCCAACCTAAATTATTCTATGATTCTAAAAAAATAAAGAGAAGCATAGGTGCACACACAGCTGAGGGATACCAGACATTCAATGCCACTATTAGCAGATCCTGGGAGCTATTAGGGTGCTCCAAACTATTGTCTTGCTTCTTCTGTGTGGCATAAAGGTCTCAAGGAAGAATAAAGAGCCAACTGAATTAATAAGAAAGTGTTTTAATTAGATTACCATTAGAGAAAAATAAGAATTTGCATGGAAAATTTTTTTGAAATTGCACTTCTACCAAAAAAACCCCCACCAAACCAACAAAACATAGGACAGGAAAACTATTCCAGTTAGCTTTATTTCAGATGTTAGCTTTTGACAACACACACACAGCTGTCTGTGCCACACAAAATGTTGGGGAGCATGTTCTCAGTGCTGCCTGGCTGCCCCAATTTCCTTTTCCACTGCAGAAGCCTGTTCCCAGGGAGGAAGGGGGGTTGCTCCTCTCTTGGCAGCAGTGGCGGGCACACAGATTAGCTGCAAAGCAGGGCTGAAGCCATCTCCTCTATCACCATTACTGTCAGTTTAACCACAAGACAGCCCTACCAGCAGGTGTTTTAGAAACTGTCCCTTGCTCTGAAACTCTCTCTCAGACTTGTCCTGCATAGGATCCTCAGCTTCATATAGAATATACTTCACTTTTTTTGGCTTTCCCGAACCTCACAGTAACAGAGTTTCACAGCCAAGGCTTCTCTGCCCCAGTTCAGACTGTATCACAGCAACAGGAGAAGCTGGGACTGAATCTATTGCTCCCACAGGATTTCACTGCCTGCTTTTTCCCTTACCAGGCAGGAAGCAGAACGGCACTGTAGCACTCCTGAGGGTTAAACTTGCCTATGTCAGATTAGATGAAAAACGCATACTCTAGTGCCAGAAACTGCCTGCCAGCTCCCCTGGAGTCCTCTGGCCCCTGCATCTGCATTTACCCACTGTAGTTCATGGCTACACATACAGGTCACATCCATTTGTACCACTGTCCAAGAAAAGGCAGTAGCTGAGGCCCCTTTCCCCCTCTCTTCTCAACCTCTACCTCCCCTCACACACATGGCCAGGTCAAATTGCACCTGCTGATGAATATTCCTCATACCCTATCTCAAATCCAGCAATGTCCAGACCGCTTCAAAGCTGCCTGTAAAGGCCTGCCACCTTTCACTGCTCCCAAGGGCTGTCACACCACTCAGATTGCCTGCTAGACCTCATGGAACCATCTGGATGCCAGTCCCTGACCCTACATTCACCTGGTGGAGGTATGCCATGTGATGTTCCTCTGTTCTCAACAGTGCTTCTTTTTAGCACAAATCCTCTTCTCCTAGCTATTGCTTTCTATCTGGGTTGCAATTTTAAAGTAACTTCTAACTGTCAGCTTCCGAGCTTCCTGAAACTTCCACCTGTTCGCCCCCAGGGTCTGACTGAAATCTGTTGCAAATCAGAGTTCGAACAGTCTCAACCACGTCTGGAGAGCACACTGCCAGCGCCCAGCCCTCCCACGAAGGCGTGAGAAACCCTCTCATCCAGGGCAAACTCCCAGAGCAGGGAGAATGCTGCAATCATGATCCTTCAGGGAACACCTATACTACCTCTAACTTCATTTTGATAAAGTTACCTTCCATCATTGTTACCTGGGGAGTCAGAGGTATGTTTTCTGGCCGTACAGATCCCTGTGCCCAGCCCTAGTTCAGGCTGATGCTGTGCCTCACACTTAGCTGTACTACCCTGGCATTCTCAGTCCAGCTCAGCAACATTCAGCTCTATTCTCCATCAGCAGGTAACAATGTCTCCCTTCTCACAGTCCCTGATGCGCTGGACACTGCTTGAACAGGACTGTGGTCCTCATCTGGTCCAGGGAGCAATGTATGTATCCCTGCTTATAGAGTCTTTGGGCAGGAAAACATCTTCCCCACAGAGCCTGAGCTCCTTCTGACCCACTCTGTGCTTGATAGGAAATCAAGACCTAGAACTGTCTGTGCCTCCTTATCCCTTTCCAATAGCTCTCCAATGCACATGGCTCTAGCATAGATCTCTCTGAGCTCGACAGGTTCAAGTCATTTTTCTTGCTTGCTTACATCCAATTCATAAAAGAGCATCTTCTCTCCTAATTTGCTGCTGCTTTGTATTTTTTCCCTTGTCACATTTCTGCCTCTCTCTAAAAAACAAATACAACCTCAAAAAAAAAAAAAAAAAAAAAAAATAACACCACCAAAAAATGGCCAAGCTATAGTAAAATGACAAAATAATCGGCCATGCTCTGCATAGCTCTGAAATACAGATTTCCATTAACAGATGGCATAATCTATGAAGACTTCGAATTTAACTGCTCTCATACTCAGGATGCTCAAATTAAAGATAAAACAATGGACTAAATAACTGCATATCTACAAATGTTGCAGTATTTGTTTGATGAGAAACTCAGTCTAAACTGTATTTAGCATTAATTAAGAAGCCAGAAATTAAAATTGTTTTGGCCTCAGTTATAAGGAAAACAGAAGGCTTCCTTTTTTAGCCAAAACATTTTGGATTATGTTTTTGTGCTGTAGTCACACAAAGCTTTTAATTCTGTAAAATGTTTTGGAACACACTTTGTATGGAAGAGTATTCCAAATCATCTAATAACATCCTGAGCATGTTGCTGAGCTTTGACTCATAGATGTTGGTTGGTTTGGTGTTTGTTTATTGTGTTGTGTTTTGTTTTGTTTTTTCGGGGGGTCGTTGTTTGGTTGAGTGTTGTTTTTTGGGTTGGTTTTTTGGGTTTTTTTGTTTGTTTGCTTTTTCCTTTTGGTTGATAGTAAAATATGGGATTGAATGGAAAGTAGAAATGTAGCTGAAATTTGCCAAAGCATGAAATTTATATCCAGTCCCTCCTGAATGGAGTAAATCTATGATTTTTGAAAATAAAGACAGGCAGATGTCAAATGGCAATTTATTTACCTAATTATTACCTAAAGCCTGAACTGAATGCTAAGTGCTAAGACTCAGGCATCACACAACCAGTCCAGTAACTGCAATAAGGCCTGTATTTTACTGCTGAACTTTAGGAAGTCCACAGCTTAACTGAATGGCTCCCTAACCAACCAGCACAGTCATACAACGTACAGGCACTCATACACTAAGGAACACAATTCACAAGATTCAGCAGCCTCTGTGAGGAGCCTGAAATAAGAGAGGAGCTAAGAGGCCTTGCTCTTTAACTTAGCCTCTTATTTTGTTGCAGGGACTCTGCTGTCGATCTCTGTCTCTCCCTTTGGGATGCTCAGCCACGAGGTCGCAAGTGAGTCCTTGCCCAAGATAAAAGACAAGCAACACTTCAGAGGTTTAGCTGTATTAAGGTGTGTTTGCTGAACTCTGCACATTTTCATGAATTCAGTGAACCAGAGACATCTTTTTTGCTTTCAGTATTTTTAAATATTTTCACTCATCTGTCTGAATTTTTAAAAGCATGAACTATGCTTAGTAACTGATCATGATAGATGTATTTTGACATGAGATTGTCTAGGAAAACTATACTGAATCCTATTTCAGCAAGAATGTGACAGACTGTACCAGTTGACAGACAGTGTCCAAAAAGCCACCACCAGATATGTCTACCTACACTCAGATTTGGAACACTTAATTTTCTGACTGTTGCTATGTGAATAGACAAGTGAAAGATTGCCTGGGCAAGATTTAGAAGTCTTTTTCCTGTGAAATGCCAACCCCTGTATTTCTTATATTTCTCTCCCTGACTCATCAAGTCATGAAGTCAAGTCACTGACCTCTTTTGGAGCGACACACTACGCACACAGAAAACAACCCAGACCTGCTGGCTGGCTCATTGTGCCCAGTCAGCTGCTGCCACAGCAAATGCAGCACAGAAAACCCATTTGTAACAAGGACAGAATCCACCTGAGGATCTCCTCAGTTTTTACCTGCTTAGAACTTTTTTGACAGCTTTTCTGTGTTTTAACACTTACAAACATCTTCTGATTTCCAGCCAGTTTTCACTGGTGAGTTTATAGACATTTATTCATATGCTTATGCTTGAACACTTTCTTAACTTGAATAGCTTGCTTCTCTTCCTGATGGTTACCGCTGTTTCCTTCCCAGGACGTCCAGGGAGCAATTGGATCCCTCTCTCCCTCGGTGCTCCACTCTCATTCTAAGCATATAAATGTTATTATATTATTTCCTCATCTACTCAACTCTTTTCTAAAAGGACTTAATTGTTCTTGATCATGACTCACTAAAGTTATCAAAATATAAATTTTTTATTCTGTGGTGGAATAATGCAGAATATACCTTAGTGAACATTTTTGCTGTTTTTTAAACAGATGTGTCAAATTTCTAACTCACTGTCACCAAAGATAATACCTGTGGGTTTTGCTCTTCTTCAGCTACTTCCAGTGCCTGTGTTCTTAGAGCTACTTGTTAGATTCTAAATACATGATTGTCCCTTTCTTTCCTATTGAGTTACAGCTCCTTTTTCTTATATCAGTTCTCAAAGTCATTCTGTTCTTTCTGGAAAATATCATATTCCTCTGTATATTGACGATAGCTCCTAATGTGTGTTATCAAAGAATTTCAAGAGCACATGCTTTTTTCTGTGTGCAAAATCACCAATGAAACCAGATACAACCTAAAATTGCTCCTGAGGAACAGCCTTCTACCTTCTCTCCCCACCCTAATAATTCTTACACTTTAAGCCACGCAGCCTTCGCTTCAGTTAGTTTCTTTCAAAATTGTTGTCCAGATCCTCACAGCACCAATTTAATCATTCTTACGGGTCACCATCTCAAATATTTAATCTGATCTGGAGCAATTAATCTATCCTTACCTAATAAGGAAATCAGCAAAATATTGACAATTTTGTCTCATCTAACTTACCTTTGAGAAGACACAGTTGTTTTCTAGCCCACTACCTTTTCCCTGTGGCTGATAACTCCAACCTTTAAAAAAACCTTAGGCAGGTATCAGGGTTTTAAATAGCAAAGTATAATTGCCCCAGTCACCTCCCTCCACCCTTTTTTAATTAGAGACATTATATTGACTATTTATCAGTCAAAACTACTATTACAAACTACCAGACCATGAAATTTTACTCTTGGACTTATATAAATGTCATCTGAATTTACAGTGTTTTTTAAGTGTGAATGGATCAGGGCCAGTTTTTGTGAAGCCTTCAATACTCTTAGTACCCACTAAACTAAATGTGCACTGTATTACTAAATGAAGGGCTTATGCTGGTTATTTGTAAGGCCTAGGAATAATATTTCATTATCCTGATGAATAACTTGGTCTCAGGTTTGAGTTATTTTACTGCAATATTGGAGATTGTCCGTAGCTGGAAATACATTGTTGAAGGATACCAACAGACCTCTACAGTACCTAATTGTCGCAGTGCGCTCATCAGGGCTAAACTCGCTCTCACAGCTGGGTTCAGAAGGAACTTCCCTACATTATTTTTTTTGCCAGAACCATTATCCACTCTTGCCCTAATGTAATGCAGCTGTACTCACCTGGCTATCCTCCTGGCAGGTCTTTGACACCACATCATGTAACTTGTGCTCCTCATCTCCAGTGCTTTCAGTGGGTCCTGGTAGGTTTTGAGGCTTTTTTACTGAAGTTTAAGGTGCTTAGTGAGTTGGTGGCATAGAGTAGATGATTTGTGCACTGCTCCAGATTAAATGTCTGTTGCATGGAATAGCGATCCCTTGCATCTGGTCTCATGGAGCAGAACTGAAGAGCTTGTAAAGTACTTACTGCAGCTGCGAAGCTCCTGACAGTTAGCTGGAATGCAGATATCAACAAAACATGGAAGGCTAGTTTCTTTTCTTTCTTCTACTGCTTTTCATAGTTATGTAAAGCAGACGAAAATAGCTCTAGCTTTTCTTCCAAGGATTCACTTGCCATGCAAAATACCCCAGAAGAGAACAGAGAATCTCACACAGTTAGGGAGAAGGCTTAACTGCAGCATAACCAACAAGATTGGTTTCAGTGGTCACTATTTAAAGCAACCAAACTGTAATGAGGGGCTCAGTGCAAGACTCCAGCCACATGCTTGGTTAGATTATGGCACTGAAGGAAATAAAGGGATACTACATTATATAGCCATGTTATAGACCCCATAAGTGGGTGGGTTGTTTAGTTTCCTTTTAAATGCTCCTTGCAGTGTCCCATCCTGCTGGGGGAGTTACAAAACGTGTTATTCAGAAAAGGGATGGGAGGAAAACAAGAGCTGTGTATATACAGAGAGGCAATACATGTGCAGATACGTGTCTGATTGACTGCACGGTGGGTTTAGTGTGTGAATTATTGGATAAAGAGCTACAGCTGTTTCCACCTCCTTTCTAAAACTGTATAAAGAGCAGAAGAAAGAAACAGGCCTTTTCTCTTTGATTGACACCTACATTTCAGCAAGCTGGTAGGACTTAGACAACTGCAGGAAGTAAAAAAAAAAAAAAGCGACCCAAATTGAGGCTCATTACATTTTTATTTTCAGGGTTTGGGTGCTTCTTTGAATGGTAATAATGTTATGGACAAGACTACACAGAAAACATGCCTGAAAGAAAAATTACACTTGGGCGGTAGGGCATCACCCCCCAAACTGAAGCACTTGTAAAGAATCCTCAGATCAGATTTTTTTTTTTTCAAATTGACATCCTCTGTGTCATGAGTATGACAAAAGGACCACATTAGGAACCTGTGGGGGTGCTGCCTTTCCCCATCGAGCCACCAGACAGTTTTGAGGGGATTATAACAGGCTGTTATAAAGGCATAGTTTTGCCATATGCTATCATCTCCCACCCTCTTGTATCCCAAAAGAATTTCTGTGCTTGGCAGGCTGTGTTTTGAGCAGACAATTTTCACCTGATACATGTGTCAATGAGAACTGTTCCCATGGCAAATGCCAGCCATCAGCCACAAGCAGAGAAAGGGCTGAAGCTGCTAACAAATGCTGCAGGCATTCATAGTGAGAAAATGGTTTATGGATTTTATCCTTTTTTCTATTGCCTCTGCAGTCAGAAATACATAGCTATTGTTACTGATCATATGAAATAACATTTACATTTAATTAAACCTTTGAAGAATCTCAAAAGATGAACATTTCAGGCAACTGAAAGACTAAAGAGCTGTCTGTGTCAGAAAACTGACTAGATTAGGTAAAGAGCACTGTACTATACATATGTTCTCTATTCATAACTTATTACTGTTACTGTGGCACTGCTGCTTTAAATTTTTTATTCCATTTATCGACTCTGATCAAATGATCCAACAGGGAGTTTGATGAATACCAACTTCTTAAGTGCATATTTAAAGTTACAGATTCTGTTTGTTCATACAAGAGATGAAACTATGAATAAAGAAACATAGAAGAAAAATCAAATAGTAATGAAAACAAAAATATGAATATCCTTTCTGGAGACCCAGGTGCAGATGAGATGCAGTGACGTCTTGGCTGGTATGAACACACATGGATTTCCAAGGAAAATTCTTGTGTCCTGTAATTAAGTGTCCAAAACCTATGCAATGAATATTAATAACTTTACTTGTTTCTAATTATGGGTGTCAAATATTCAATTTCTGTTGTGAACAGCACAAATGTCAGTGTGCTGACAGTGTGACTGGTGTGAAGACCATTGCTACAAAGTCACTGAAGTATCTAAGCCAAAGAAAGTCTTCTGGGTTCTTTCTCATCAAAATTATTTTTAAAGTTGAGATCTCATGACCTTCAAGGTCCTATTTTTTATCCAGGAACTCTTGAATTGCCCAGCTTGTTAATGCCTCACAAGTTCCATATAAGAACATTGCACAAGGAAAAGGGATCAAATTAGTTTATCAGTTTCTTTACATTGACTCTTCTTACTTCACCACCCAAGCATCACCCCAGCATGAAGTCAATCACAGGAGCTAGACAGCCACTAATCATGTTTCAGGCTCAGCCAAGTTTCTTTATCAATATATCAATACTGAATCAGTGTTTAATGACACCTAATTGCAGTACACAACACGACTGCAAAAGGCCTCAGGACTCAGGGCAAAAAATTGTCTCTACTGAAGCCTCTACAGGTCTTTGCAACTGTGTTCAGGAGTCCCAGAGTTAAGAACATTATGGTTTTCATAGTATTCTTAATTTCGGTCTGGAGCACAGACTTTTTCAGCCCCCAACATTTCAGATCTGGCTATGTAATAACCATCCTCCACATAGTTACATTTACTCCTAAATGGTCCTGAATTTTAATAAACCTGTAGGTGTCAGAGGGCATAAAGCTCTTGTCCTTGGCTAAACCCTTAACTGTGTGTTTGAGATTTTGACTAGTCTAAAAGATGGGGTTTATCAGCATTACTGTTTCTTTCAGCCATACACCAGATCCCAGCACAGAAGCTTCTGCATGATTCACTGGCACTGAAGTAATGGCACTTACAGATAAACAATGACAACAGGGGAAGATGTGATATAGAAAAAAATCTGTAATATTTTACATAGCATAGGCTCGTATTTTCACATGCATATAGACAAACAGGAAGCCCAGTTACTTTCTTCTGAGCTTTACGTGCTTAGAGCCCGGAAGTCCGAACTGTGCTAGAGTCAATTTTAAAAATGGAAATTCAGACATCTATGTTAATGAAAAGAACAGATTCCTTATAAGGGGGGTTTAGGCTTCCAGCTTCACATATTTCCAAAGAGATTTGTGCAGCCAAACAATTTGGGTATCTGTGCTTCATATTTAGCCACAAGAACATTGTAATTGTGAAGAAACCTTTTCAGGTCTTGCTCCGTAGTGTTGGTCTTATGTTCATCAAATAACATTTATTTTTGCAAAAAATGAGACATATTAAGACAGAAATTCTCCAAGATGCTTTGAAGAGACTCTAAGAACTATGCATTTACTGGGAGCAGAAGGCAGAAGCAGGGTCTCCTAAGAAGCATGATTTCAGCTTTCAGGGAATATCAGGCCAAAACTCTACTGTATCTTTGAAGATTAGAATAGAAGTGACTAAGGGCAGGTCCATTCAGTTATGGTATTCCTGGTCTAACTAGAAGATAATGAGTGTGAGACATTAAATTTACCCACAGCATCTTTGCATTGCTTCAGCATCTAAAAAGTCTTTTCATCTTTTAAAATACAGAGCCAATTGTAATATTCCAGTACTAAAATGACAGATGTAATTCTTCTATTTTTATTAACTTTATTTAGCTATTCTTAATTTTATATAATTTTAATTTATCTTAAAATAAAGTTGTATACTTTTCAAATACAATATTCCTTGACATGGCCAGTTCATTTTTTTTTCTTCATTTTAGATCATCATATTTATACCATTTGCTTGCTGACCTCTCACATCAGCTTTTACAGCAGCTTTCAAGAAGGTAACTGATTTCATGGTTCAGAGCAATGATGATCCTTCTGAACAAAGGTTTGAAGCCAGAGATAGTTGGAAAAATGCAGATAGCGTAAAAATATAAATATATATATATCCTTCCCACAAAAATACCATCTCTTCAGGTCAGAACAGAAGAGTCATTCTTTAACACTTGGTATAGAATTTAAGAAAACATTCCCAAATCTATTTGTTTTTCTGAGTTCATAACCAGCCATTTTCCTGCAGGCTGATTTCACACTGTTATTCCAGTGAGTGACTGTCTTCAATGAAATGATGCTTCCTTGTGCTTTAGGCTTCCTCTTGGCCCTGGAGTGTGACTGTAATATGAAATATGATGACAGATTTTTCTTTTATAGTGCTCTCCATAGTGGATGTAGTGACAAGTAGGTGTAAAGTGTCTTCTGTTTGCTAGCTCCTTTGTCAGCTGCTGTGGACATACCCTTGACTGGAAGCTCCCCTTGCCCAATCAGATTGCTGTGCCAGTATTTTCCTTGACATATATATATATATATATATATGTATATGTAAAATAAAACTGTTGTGCTGACATCCCGCTTACATTGACTTGTTACTGACCAAGAGGAGGGTGCAACAGCAAGGCACAGAAAATCCACTATACATTCTAACATTTAGGCTTTATCCTTTATTAGGTAGTGAGTAAGAGACATAAAAAGAATTGAGTTTGTTGTTTACAGCTGAAATTTAAAAGAGACTTGTGTGAACAAAAACTTGTTCCATAGAGCACTGTGACAAAAGAGGTCCAAGAAAACTGAAGGTGTCATTGCAAATTAGCTGATGTAAGTAGTTGGAATGACACTCTTTATTTCTAGTAAAACTTCTATTGACTCTGCCCTTAGTACTGTGCCTCCATACATGCCACAGGCCACATTTTGGCAAGGATCAGCCTGTTGATTTTGATGGCATCACAATGACATGGCAGAATGTATAGCAGGTGTCCAAGCACAAGAAGACCGTGCATAAAAGCCTGTAGGATATTTGTGGGTCTCCCCTTTTGCCATCTGCATGTTTTTTCACAGGGAAGAGATCGCCTGCCGCAACCCTCTCCCTTCCCAAAACACCAGTCCTCCTCTGCTCGTTTAGCAGGCTCTTACTCACACAGACTGTTACAAAAGGCTCTCGAGATAAATGGTCGTTCAGGGAGCACAGCTTGAAAACCAGTGCCCTATGCAAGGAGGAATCTGAATGCAGCTGGCAATGGCACTACAACTTCTGCAGAAAGATGGAAGGTTGAAAGCAGGCTTAAAAGACCAAGAGAAAGATTTTGCAAAGAGGAGTTGAACCGTACTACATTATATTTATGTACCCAAATAAAAGGAAATATTTTCTAAATTGAGTGTTCGTTGCAGGTTTTGAAGGCTGGCTTGTTTAGTGCCTCTTTACTGGGAGCTGTAGAGTACGGAGCCCTTTTAAATGTCAGCCCCTAGTTATTTAGGTGCCTAAACTTGGCTTCAGGAACTTATACTCTTCTTGTTTTGGAAACTGGGCCAAAGCAATCCAGCTAGGAATCAGCCCTGAAATCACCACCACATCTTTTTCATGGCTACATAGGAGTGAATTAAATATAAACAAAAGCCCATTTAATTTCAAGGCACAAACATTTGCAAATAAACTGGATGAAATACAAATACATAATACAGAACTTATTTTAATACTTCTAGATAAATAAATGCATCTCTTTGGAATTCTTTGGACACAGATATCCATGGAACCTCTTCTTTCTCTCTTTTTATATATTTTTTTATAAAATCTAAATGCAGAGAGGTTTAAAAAATGGCAAATACCAATGTATATGGAAGGCTCACTGATGAACTGCAAGTCAAAAGTGCTGTATATTCCCATCTTCTGTATTTCCCAACTGTCCATATTAACCACAGGCAGTATTATATAGCAACCACATGGTCAATATTTTGCATTACTACCTTTTAATAAAATCTTTCAAATAATTTCCTCATCTAAACTTAAATTAGGTTTTTAAATTTTATTCCTCCTAAATGTATGGTAGGCATTTCACTTAACTACACATCAGAGTGGTCGCATGTGACTCAGCAGCGCACTCAATATTAATAGATACTTTTCAGCTCCCTATGGGAAAAAGCAGGCAGCAAGAATCAGATTCAAGAAGTCTGTTTTTTTCTCTGCTGTTTGTTACTTACCACTTAATGACCCACGTGTGAAACTCAATGATTATATAATTATTTTATATAGTAGATTTTCTGTTTATAAGTTATTTTTCTTACTCTAACATATATACAGTATATCTATATATACCCCTGATAAATCTTACTTTAAAGGGACACAGTCAACCCCTTTAAGCCTCACAGTAAATATATAAGGCTTTAAGCTGTCCCTACATAAAGGTCAGCTACAGAATTCAAGGGTCCCTTCAGATCCTAAAGGTTGTATTTGTTCCAAACCCACAATGTGCAGTTATCTCGTAACATGTATCTCATTTGTTGCTGTTTACGTTTTATAGGTATATTAAGACATTTTATATCACATCAGTAGGAAATAAAACAAGAGAATAAATCTGTTCCTAAGACTAAGTCTATTGCAAAAAATGTTATCTGTATCTACAGACACTCCCACTGGTGTGATATAAAAAGAATATGTGCCATTCTTGGGATGAAATGCTGGCTACATTGCAGTCAGGAGGAACTTTATACTGACTTAAATGAGGCCAGGATTTTTCTCCCGCTTTTCATTTGCTAGTTATGACTATGCGTAACCCATTTGTGTCTTCCCTCTGCTCAACACTAAAGTGTCAGGCCTGTTTCATGACAAGAGTGTATTTGTTGCTGTCCACCGACATGCCTTAAACATTGATCTATCCTGTATGTATTATACCTTTTGAGTATACACACACTGTACACATGTACTCAGTTAAATAAAAGTTTGATCTAATCTGTGTACAGCATCTGGATATTTTTTTTTTCCCCACTAAATCTTCATCATTTACTTTGCCCTAACCATAGATTATCTTCACACCCATTCTTCTACAGGTGAGGAAAACAATTTCTGCCCACCAGGAACAGCTCCACATTATTGTCATAATTTTTAACTACTTACCAAAGTGACATAATTTGTTCATTTTATCTTTTTCAACTCTGTTAGAAACCTAGTGGCATAGATAGAGACACAATACTACTGTTTTACAAGACATCTATTGTATCTACTTTTGTTCAGATAAATACCCAGTAACTGCTGATTTGGCAGGAGGATTGGTAAGGGTACTACTATTCACAGTGTTTCTTTTTTTTCCTTCTTCTTTAATCTACAGAATAAAGTATTTTATGTACATTGGAACCAGTTAATGCCCTTTAGACAAATTTGTAAGTTGTTTCATAAAGCAGGAAAGACATTGCAGGGAGATGTGTGCCAAAAAAGCACAGTCAAAAGGCTTCATAAGTTTTATATGTCACTACAAGTCAATGCTGGAGATCAGTTCTAAAACGATCAATACTCAAGAGGAATGTTCTCATCTGGAGAAAATACTGCCCATTCCCCCTTTTAGAATTTGTTCAGTTCTCTATTAAAAGTCCTGGCTCTTCATATATACTTTAAACTATAAATAAACACTGCATAGTTCAATGTTCTTGATTTTCTTTTTTTTGTTTGTTTTGATTTGAAAAATTATTGCAGTACAATTAATTCCTGTTTGGAGTTCAGTAAGGAGCGAACAGCACAGGAGTATGGGTGGTCCGTATAGGCCCTGGAGCTGGTCGTAGGAGTGCTGGAGGAAGTGCTGAAGTCTGGAAAAGGGTGGCTGCCGGGGCTGTGCGAAGACTGAAGGGGGAATTCACAGCCACAGCAGCAGCTGCTGCTGCAGCTGCTAGAGGATTTGGTAAGATTCGCGGAGCCATTGGCTTTGAAGGTTCCTTTGAAAATACTAATTTTACCTGTGGGGAAGAGAGAAAACAAACAAAACAGAGAGACATAATTTGTTCATATTAGCTACACCACAGGGAGCTTGACTTAAGATTGTAAGTGCAACATCAAGCAAGAGAGGCTTCGTAGTGGCTACTGACTCTGTGAGCTGCAGGCTTGTAAAGTAGATACAATCTTGCACATTGGACAAGGGTGAGCAGGATTTGGTTGGGGACAAACAGTTTCAATGTTCATGCCTTATCACTGAGACTTATAATTTAATATGAGATTAGAAATCAAAGCAAACCTAAAAAGGGGCTGAGCAACCTGCACCAAAGTAAAGCTGCATGTACCCTGCAAGAATTAAATCAGGAAGAATTAGCCATCAATTAAAAGACCTCCATCTGGACAGCTTTATGATAGACACCAGAGCAGAGTGAAAACATATCCTATTCCCTGGTCTGATTAAGAAAGTACTTTTGTTTTGGATGCAAGTTCTACTTAAAATTAAGATCTCCAGCTAGCTCCTCTCTATTAACTCCTGCCTCTAATAACAAGCAAATAAACAAAGCTTAACTTGCACTGGTTGTGAAAATCTCGTTTCCTGTGTTCAAACAGGCGATGAATTCAATGGATGCTGCCCTATGTCATCTTGCTGTGTCTTCAAATGTTTTTTCACTAAGATACTGCTCATTCTTACAGGGACTGTGAAAAAGTGGCCGGTATTTTTAAATGTTGTAATGAAAAAAATCTTGCCTATATCACTTAGTATGGTGCCAAACCGTGGTATTTTTGCTACTGATGCTGGGGCTTCTGCTTTAAAAACGTTTAAATCATGAGTCTTGTGCACTACCAAATACAGCTTAGAAAACTCCTCATTCAGAGTTTCCAAAAAGAAAAAAACCCGAACACCTAAAGATTTTCCCAGACTGACTGAAAATACTCACAGAGGTCCATTATTATTTAACAGAATTTACATTTGGTATGCATACAAATGAACATCAGAGTAGTCTATGTAGATTTCTGCAGATTTCAGTGGGATTTCAAGTTTCTAATGAGATGCCAGGGGCCTGAATACCGTTTTTTGTTCTGGTTTCATAGCTCTGAGATAAGAATAGAAACCTCATCCACTAATAAAGCAAAGTTCCTATTGGCTATGACGGACTTACGGTGGGTCTGTGTCCTGACATGACCTGAGGTCCTTTGCAAAGAACAGAAACCTGAATATGTGGTATTGAATATACAAAAAATGAAGATATGTACCATGCCGCGGTACATCTCAGTGTAAGTATGGACACTTCTGACTCACAGGGAAACACAATTTCTCATCCTTGAATTGAAAGGGGCTTTCAAATAATTAACTTGCACCATATCGGTCTGATATTCTCAACTCAACAGTATCTTGGTGAGAGAACAGTCAGAAAGCAAGGACAGAAATACTCTTGCATGAACCACCAGTGAGTTTCATCATTACAGTATCACCATATTCCAAAAAATTCTGTTGGTTCTTTACCAGCCAGATGGATAACAGGATTTTCACTTTTCCTAATACCCATTGGCAACTCTTCTAGCTTCAAGATCCTTTAAAGCTTTGGGAGAGATACTCAGAGGGGACCAGATTCTGTAATTCTCTTAACAGAGGATGTAATGGATGCTAGATACAAAATTCCGCGTGGTGCCTATGAAAAGCAATGAACTAATCTTTTCCTTGATCAGTGTTACACCCACTGATCCAAGCTGTCGCCTTCCCTTGCTAAGTGTTTGACTTTTTCCTCCTTCCTTACATTTTTAAGTAAATACTTTTTTTCAGCCTTGTTTAGAACAGACAAGAAGAAAAACACCCTGTCTCTCTCTCTCTCTCTCAAAAATTCTGAGTACAAAATACAAAAAAACCTCCAGCCCGAAACAACAGGGCTCTGATTGTTGTCTAGAATTCCCAGTGAACGATGTTTTTCATTAGAGCTATATTATTGCAGAAAGTTTGGACTATCAAATGCCTGATAACCTCTTTCTCTCCAGTGTATTATTTTATACGTGTTGGACATTTGTGGCTTGAAGAAATATCAAGTAAGTCCCAATATTACAAGTTTACTTAAACTCTGAAATAGTACCATGGGAATTCATAAAACTTCTTTTTCTGAAGCGTGCAAAACAAGACGAGACAAAGCAGTACAAATGATATTGAAAACTTGGCATTGGAAAGTTTTTGGTCTAAAATAGCTACAAAAATGTAGTATGTCCTTTTTCCAGCTTCTGTAGAAAAAAAATTTGGTGATGCTTATACGTTTTTTGACACGAAGAACAAAGATCTTATGTGACAGTTCATATTAAATGCCTAGGACTACCTTGCCATTCTTGGAGGAATCAGGAACTTCTAATGAAGTTAGATAGCTTTTCAGCTAATTTATCAACATGGTTCTGATTTCAAGATAGCTGCAACACTAGTAATATTTAGCATATACAGTACCTCGCACCTTCATTTCAAACCTATCTGCAAGTACTAATTAACACACAGGTCAACATTAAGAGTAAAGTACCCATTATTCCTTTCATTTCTGATGAAGTAAACTATGGGACAGTAAATGACTTGAAAAATTAACAGTGAGTAAAGAAAAAGTCTCGGGTTCATTAAAAACGTTGACATTCAAAGTAAAATTAGAACGTCTTTGGCTTGTTGCTGTGCCATTCTGCATTTCAAATGACAGCAATTTTGGCATTTTTTCTATTCAAAACCAAACAGACTAAATGGTGAACTGCTCTTGTCCTTTCTCAGTGCAGCCTTCATTCTACTACACATATCTGTTCATTTATTGCCAACTCATTCTCTCCTTAAATCCCCTTTGTCTCTTTGCTTGCCTCTGGCCTGACTTGTATGTTGTGAGCAATTGGGAGTGAGGGAGCAGGGAAAGGACACATTGCCTTTATTTGTCTATGCAGCAACTAAATGGCCTTGATCCTTGGCTGGAGTTCTCAGAAACCACCATTACATACATTGGTAAGTAGAGAACTGTGCACAACAGCAACAGTAATGTAATAGTTATTTTAATCCCCTGGGAATCAATGAATTTCCTAAAGGAAAAATAATCCTGTCAGAGAGGCTTTAGTGATTCCATACTCTACTTACCTCATTACATATTTTCTATTCCTTTCAGTATAGTTTATAAGTATTGGAGACCTTGGTCTTCCCGGTGGATTACTGGAAAACCCTACGGGGCTATTTCTCTACTAGTGGATCTACCAGAACAATGCACTTCATTATGCTACATCTAGGAAAGCTCCTACCCAACTAAACTGTGTATGAATATACCTACCACTCATGAGGGCTGTCCCAACAAGGACACACTTTCTGTTGCCAAGAAATGAGCTTTAACTCAACTTAAAGACAACTGGCTTTTCACAGAAAAAAAAGCTCCATATTCTGCCTGCATTAGAGAAGATGGTCAAGGCATAAGGGGCTAATCTCTATGAGGCCAATGAACCAACATCCTCCCTTGGCCAAAACCATCTATAAGCCCTTAAAAAATACCATGGCACACAAAACAATCATGCAGTTTATCTGATGGAGATAAATGTCAGATGCTTCACTCTCCCACCCACACTATAACCTGCTTCTTAACTAATGGCAGGATCCTAGAGGGTTTTTTATTAAAAACTAAACCTTTTTCTCAGGTTTTTAAGCGAGTAAGAACTGTGCTTCAGATAGTTTATCCTGGCAGTCAAAAATGTGACCATAACCATCCTGAAACTGAGTGGAATGGAATGAGAGATTGATTTTTTAAATTGTTTCAATTGTTATCTGAATAATTTTCTAAACAAGGATAGAATAAAGGTTTTATAGAGTTTTACTTAGTAATTTCATCACTATTGTCCTTGGTGAAAACTGGAAAAATCCTGTTTGCCATCTGGATGCTTCTTTTGTCTCTTGCTCTATAATGACCTTTGAAACAAGCTTATTTTCTGAGGTTATTCAGAGTAGCCACAAAAATGAGGACCCACAGGTTGTAGTCAACACCCATCAAAGCATCTAAAAAGTCCCTTGTGGGCTTCCATGGACTCATTCAGACACTTGCATACTCCCATTGTTTACACTATTCTTCTCATTGTAAACATTTTTCCACTTACATTTTCTAAAAGCCCTACTCAGTAGGGTTAAAACAAAAGTAAGATAAAAAGGTGACTGGCTTACCCCTAGAGGATGTGTTCCCTTTTGGAGTTTGTTGTAAGGGCTGTATTTAGGTTTAGGCGGCTTCCCAGCAGCTCTGTCTTTGTGCCTTCTACTGCTTATGTGCTGTTAAAATATATTTGGGGAAAAAAAGAAAAAGAAGAGTGATAGTTCCTTCATAGTTCATTTCAGGTTCTGCTTTATACATGGGTGCTCCAATACCGAAAGCTACTGCTCTACACAACAGCATTACTTTGACTAATTCAAAAATGAATGGGAATAGAGTCTGTTCCAATTTGAACAATCCTTTGTGCATCACATATTGGGATTGTGATTTTCAGCAGTGCTCAGTTCAACTCTGCTTCCACTGCAGTCAATGATTTTCTCACCTTTGTTAGCTTCAACAGGACCTGAATCAGGTCAAAGCCTTTGAAAAATTCCTCCCTATCTCTATAAAGCACCCATCAAATTCAATCCACTGGTGATAGAAAGTTTTGGAAGAATATTAGATAGTAGAGCATCCCCTATCCACTGCAGGGGAAACAGGTCAAAAAACCTGTTTAAATCCCTAAGAAGCTTGGAGATCCTTTTAAGATTTCAGTTGAAAGACGGTTACATATCAAACTAAGTGACAGTGAAAAAACCCCACAAAATCCATTATCTTCTTCATAAAATCTACAAGATTTTACAAGAATCCTTGTACACAGACTTTATTGCAGTATTAGATGTAAGGGACCCTTTTCAGAACTATATTTTTACTTTGATTTTCATTCTTAAGAGTTCTCTCAAAAAGAGACAAACTGGACTTTTTTTTTTCCTGAAAGCACAAGACAAGTATTTCTATTCTCCATTACTGAATTTATCTTCATTCTTGTAAAGTTCCTTAATGAGTATTTAATTCCAAAAGGCATACGGAATTAAACTGTTTTTCAGAACAAAGGCTTTGTTCATCTGAAGAATGACTGAACATAACTTAGTGTGACTGCAATTTAGAGGTCATGCTTCTCAGTTACAGAATAACACTGATAAAAACATCTTATGAATCCTCTCCATCCCACATTTCTAAGCAGGTTATTCAGTGTTCTGTGAAAGTACTGGCTGCACCTACCTCCGCATCTTTGTAAAGGGAAATATCATGCAGTATACTAAATGGTGGGGTTTATTAGCTTATGACAATTATAGTAGTCTAAAGACAGTTGTAACAGGTTGCAACTTACAGCTTCTCTAATTCTTTAAGAAATATATATAATCAAGAGCTTTTGAGAAAACATATTCTGTGTAAGGAAAAATCGTAGGCAAAACAAAACATACAGCATGACAATCAAGTACAAAGAGCAAAACCTGTAAGCTCCATTTGGATACAAACTGTTAGACTGACACATGCTGATTGTGTTGGTACTTCACCACCATGAAAACAAAGAACAGCCAAGGATTCACACTCTGCAAGCTAGCCAAGTACCTGTTTCAGTTGTGTCTCAGAGTTTACGTGCACATCACATATTTCACAGTGAAATGTTTTGTTCTGAAGGCCTGTGTTTCCTTTATTCACAGGTCCTTTGCCTTTTACACCTGCCCGGGGAAAGGCTTTTATGGTTCCACTTCCATTCCGAGCTTCCAGCATAGTTTTGTGCTTAGTCCCTGGAGACATTAGAAATGGGAAACAGAAACAACTTTGGCAATTTGGTTGCATTCATTGTTTTATTTTCTTTTTAAAAGAAAATCATATGAACCTCAGCTTGGTGCCATGTGCTATCCTTGGAATATGCCTGTGTTTGTCTGTATCAGATTCATAGCAATGTAACAGTATTTCACATCTGATATTTAATTCTTATATTACATACCTGTAGGTAATGCACTAGAACAAAGCAGTCACATCAGTAAGTAGTGGCACAATCAGGTATCCTGATGTGAAGTTAAATGGGTGTGACTTTTCTCATTAACTCCTGCTGCTAATAAGGCCTGAATAGTAGTTGCAAAAGAAGGGTAATTTAGCTATTAAAGATGTAGTTGGCTTTGATCTGTAGTCCTCCTGAGTGGATTGATAAACAATATGTCTTAGGTAGCTTACACTCAAATCTGTAATTAACTAATTAGTCTCCAAATCAAAAAGGGGCAGAGGTTCCTGGCAGCAACCTATGGACCCTTAATGGCCTGGACAGAAATCAAAATGTGTGAGAAACATACATGTGACAAAAATGCACTTGCATTTTTTATTAAAATGAAGATTATATAGAAAACAATAGTGTCCTGTTGCTTTAATTTTATTCAGACCGAACAATTTCTTACACTGTTGACCTCCATGCAGGTAGTGTATGATATTAATGGACTATCATGTACAGAACTAGTGTTCCACTGATAATTGCTATATGCATCCACATGTACACTTTTACAAGCATGCATATGTGTGAGTACACACACAGTTTATCAGCATAGCAAAAAATTGGACAGTTGTGTTTAAATATTTAGAATAATGTTTTGGCTCTCATCTTCATCAGAAAAATGTTTAGAGTCTGACCCTCATGTGAAGCTAAATAGGTTCAATGGGTACAGTTTTATGAAGTTGAATTTTCACCATTTGAAGATCTGGCATGCAAACACAGCATTCAAAACTGATTAGGATTTGTTTCTCATAAATACCAACAAATTAACATTTCTTTTTTAATTTAAGTGGATTCTCTAGACGTGCCAGTTATTTCTTTTTTTATTACATCACAAAACCATTGATCATTTTGCTGCAGGTATATCATCACCGTCTCTATGTTTCAAACCTAAGGTCTGTCTCTTAAGTCTGTTTACAGTGCTGGCAGGTAACCCCTGACATCCAAAATCAGGCTTTTTTCTGTAGGATGCTTATAAGTGGTCATTGCCACCATATTAAATCCCAAGATCTTCTAACCCCACTCACCACACAGCCAATCAATAAGATGCTTAAAATAGTGACTGTGAATGACGGCTCTCTACTACTGAAACTAACTGATGCTACTAGCTCTAATAACACGAAAGCACTTAAAAATTAAGAAAGATGGAGGTAAGCAATTACCCATTCAACTCTCATGCAGCAGTTGCTATCAGTTGATGAAAACAAAGGGAAAATATACATAATTTTAACAAGTTATTAACAGGCAATATGGAGCTAAAAATTCTAACTCTCATCATTGAACTCTGACTGACTGATGGTCCCTCTTTCAGTCTTAATTCGTTAGATTTCAAACAAAACTAATGGTATTCATATTCAGTTTGCTAGCTGGCACAAACAAAACTATGCAAACTCTGAACACCAAAGGTAATGAAGCATGAGCTGTCATTTAGCTCTATAAGGTTTTGAAGCTGCAAAAGCTAAAATGTACAAAAATGGGTAACTTGCATGCAATAAAATTCCTTTCTTCCCCCTTTATGAAAGCCTCTTTGCCTGTCATTTTCATTCTTTACTAGTTAATGAATTCCATGTAATTGCCAGTTTTCTGCCACCTCTTTGTCCCCTGCTGCAAGAGATCTAATCTATTCAGTGGAAGATAATTGCAGAGCTCTTGAGACAGAAGGAAAAAAAGGAAGAAAGCAAGCACTGCTCCATCTCACCACTGTTGTGCGCCTCCAGCTGCGAGGCAGAGTTGACAGCAACTTTGCATAGTGAACAGTACAGCAGTCTTTTTGCTTTTTCTTCCTCAGTCTCAACGGAAGGGCATGTGGTGCTGCTAGTGGCTGTCGTGGGGATTTTCTCCACTTTAGAGGTGATCTCAGTTGTCATAACACTGCTCTTCCGGATTTCCACGGTTGTCGTCGTTGATATTGCTGGTGTCCCTGTGGTAACATCTGTGGCAAAGAGAGAAGGTGGAAGGAAACAGAAGAAAAAAAGGGTTGTGACCTCTGGCATTTGCTTGTTTGCATCCTAATGCTGTAACCACACAGAAAGCCAGATTGTGCTGGTGATGGTTTGACTAATGGTAAAGAACTAAATGTGACCTTCTTTGTATTTTGTGTGGTTACAAAATACAGTACTCCCATGTATCAAAATGCCACATATTCTGCCTCCTGTATTCTGATAACACCCACTAAATACAGAATTCATAAGCTGAAAAGACAGGTCATTAAGACTGTACTGTACAACTGAAAGATAATCCACTAAAAGAGGTCATGGAAATTACCAGTACAATAGGCAGTTAAAATTTATATATAGCAATTCAAATGCATAAACTGCCATAGTACCACATAATACTTACAATGATTGAGTAGCCAAACTAAAGTTTTAACATTCTGTACTGATAAAATTAAAACTAAAATAATTGTCTGTTCTTGATATCTGATAAAATAAAATGTTAAATTAATATTTCACTTGATATTAGCCAAAACAAATATTAAATTAATAAAGTTAATTATTAATACACAGTACACATTTATCCATACATTATTATTATCATTACATAATAACAACATTTAGAAATAACTGTAATCGACTATGCAACATTCTATATCAGAAACCTACACGAACACTAATAACTTTTCCATTCTGTGTGTCAGTGGAATGTTTGGAAAAACTGTAAGCATGTTATATACATAAATTTATTTGGAGACCCAGTGCTTGCATCTAAGAACTTGTGCTTCTTCTGTAGTTCTCAAATCCAAGAGAAAGGAAATACACAATGATACTGTGGTTTGCATAACATACACATGACAGCTGGATACGGCAGTATCATTTGATAGTTAAGTACTTCGGAGGGTAGAGGACAGTAAGATCCAGCACTGAGCCAGTGGAGAAGACAGCAAGTAAGGGATAGGGGAAGAAAAGAAAGGACAGGAGCTGTTCTGCCTTTGCAGTGTTGTATTTTTGTCATACTAAGCCTACTGAGTAGCAGCTTCCTCTCTAAGAAATCTTAGTTACTTGACTGAGATACTCCTGGAACTGGGTACTTTCCAACATAGCCAGCTCATTTGGGTTTCATACATCCCTTGGTGTTAGTGCTGCTCTACCTGTACCATGCTTTACTCGTTGCCATCTATCAGAATAGGCAAAATAACAATTCTTTCGCTTATAGCTCTCAGTATGTGCTGTGATGCAGGAGGGACACAATTAACTGATGCCACAAAGATGTGTTTCAGACTAATACTGTTCAACAACTTCATTAATGAAGAACATGCCTAATAAAATTTGCAGACAATAGCAAACTGGGAGCAAGTGCACACACTGACAGACATGATTCAAAACAATTTCAATGCATTGAAGAAACAGTCTAGAAAATTAGATGCTTTTCAGTACTGCATTTTGGGGAGGTTGTTTTGTTTGTTTGATTTGGGGTTGTTTTGTTTGTCTGTTTGTTTGCATGTTTTTCAGAAAAGGCTTCCTGTAGTGGATAACAAGATGAACACAGAGCTCATATCATCATGTTATGAAACAGGTTCCCATCATATTGAAAGTGCAAAGTGAGATTTATGAAGATTTTTTTTCCCCCCTCTAATCAGCACTGGAGGTCCTGTGTCCAGCCTGGGGACTGCAACATCAAAAATTAACAATTACTTCATTTATTGTTAATCCAGCAGCAAATGCAAACCAGTAAGAGAGGGGTTGCGAGGGAAGAAGACAAACCAAATTAGAGGTTTAGAAAACATGGACTGTGAATATGGAAGATAAAGGGTAAACACTGACAACATTTTTCATATCTGTAGATGGTAGCTAAAAATAAGAGAATAAACTCTTCTCCCTGATCTGTCCTAATAGGACAAGGACTATTGGATTACATCAAGAGAGACTTAGATTAGACAACAGGAAATTCTTTCTAATATTAAACCTTGTAAAGCCTGAGAATAGCCTACCTACAGAGATGCAGAAATATTGCCTACTGGAGGACTTGAAAGTGGCTGAAGAAGTATCTGCAGAGGCAACCTGGGTATGATCCCCTTTCAGTCAGTGGGAATAGGACCCTTCAAGCCCTATTAATTTCTATACATTGTGTATTTTGTAATGTTTCTACATATTCTCTCAGAGGGTTTTTAAAAATTATTATTCATAAAATCAAGAGAGCAGACTTTGTCATGTGAATATTCTACATATTGCCAGGCATTAAAGCATATAGCAAAAAATAAGGTCCCACTCCAGGTCTAATCAAAGTTTGTGGGTTTTTTTCCTGAGAGTGAGTCTGGAGGTGGTTTTATCCTGAAGGTACTGGGGATGTCAAATACTGGTACAGAAGGAATGGTGTCACCTTGATGAACATTCAATGTTCTTATTTATTACTGTCTTCAGACCAACAATAAGGTTTCAAAAGAAAAAAACTATTTTGATATACTAGGCCTTTTGTTGGGAACCTGATGAGTAAATGAAGCCTTTGTAGATCTGTCCACAAAATTATATATTTAACTGGTCACTCCTTTCCCATCCCAGAGAATCTGTGTCAATGTTGGCTTTCCTTCAACTGAAAGTTGCTGCAGTGAAATTATTTTCCCCAAAAGCCCAATCCCAGCAGTACATAGCGCTGGTTTTAAAACTTCAGTTTCTCCATCCTGGTACCACTGTACAGTAGTAGGTCTAACCAATGTACTTTCCTGGTGAAAAGAAAGGCAGATTGGAGATGGTATCAGGGAGAGGGAAGGAAAAGAAAAATAAGACACTAACATTCTCTCAGGATTGATGGCAAAGTTGGTGCTCATTCTAATCTCACAGGAAATTAGATATATACATCAATCACCATTACCAGCTTTGCAGTGCAAGTGTCAGTATCTTGTCCTAAGGAAAATATAGATCATGATTTCTTTATTTTCCGTAGGAAAACCTGAGGCAATGAACAACAAAAAAAGCTTAAGTAACTTCAGATTTTACTCTGTTTCAAACATCTGGCCTCCTACATCTATGCTGATCTAGTATTTCACTATGTAATAATTTTAAAGTGAAAAGAAAATACAATAAATGTTGCTAGTCCTTTTGAGGGTATTTTGATATGCATGCATGAAAGCAGCACTATATAAAAATTCAACTAAAATTGGTAAATGCCATCAGCATATTCTTCAACTAAAAAAATCATCAAAGTTCAGTGCATATATTCTGCACTTTCAAAAGGTGCCATGTATTAATACATTATATATTCCACTAATGCAAATGACATCAAAACATACACAAGAAAAACCATCCACGTTCACCATGTAAGAGCCATGACACATTTAAACGTGCAAAGCTGCTCCTCCTCATATAGACTTCAGAATTATCTGCAGGAATTAAGGAGAAAACATTCCAAAAGCTGTCAAATAAGCTTACAAAGAGGGAATTCAAATCCTCTTCTCACTGGAACTTCTGAACTAACCAGAATACATCTCTCTAAATATACTACAATGTTGCTGCCTGTACACAGCTCAGTGCCCTAAATACAAGGTACAGCTTTAAAGGTATAAGGGATTAAACCAACCCAATAGAACATCGAAAAGGAGTAGGAAGGCATTGGAATTGATGCCTTGAAGACCGAATCAGCATTTCTTAACATTATATTATGATAGTGCTTTAAGAACTATCTCAATAATAAATGATCTAAAATCAAGCTGAAATTCAGTCACAGTCACATGGAAGATTTGTTTCTGGTGACGCAGGCTTGCAGCACTGTGCTATTTTCATACCAGTGGCCTGCAGCAAATATTCATTATTGCAACTGTCACTGCTTGGCTTTGGCATAGAAGCTGATTGCTAATATTGTATGGAACTGGACTCCAGCAGCAAAAAAAGGGAACACTTCAGGATTCACAATAATCCATTTGTGTTGTTGGTCTAAATATAGCAACAGAATAGAAATTAAAAATACAAAGATATTACATTAAAATCTAATCTTGCTCACTGGCAAAATCAAAGATATATTTTAACAAGAAGAAAAAGGTGTTGAAAAGCGTTCTGTGAGAACTGACTCCTTTGGCTACTACAGGTATCACAGTTCAAGTGGAAAACTAGAAGTGTGTCATTAAGGTCCTCCTAAGTAAGCAGGACTGATTTTATATCCCAGCTACAAGACTCCTGAATTTTCTTTAGGCTGAAGAAACAGAAAATTACAACTCATGTTTTTCTTATGAGTATGTGAAAGTCTCACTCATCAGTTCCTGCTACTAAACATAAGAATTTCTTATCCTGAAACTATAAATGAGAGAGAAAAGTGCTCTGACTTCAAACAAATCACTTTTTTGTTTATGAGTGTGTTTTTTCTTCTGCAATCTCAAGTGGCACGCATCTGAAAATACCTGATTTAGTACATACCCATGCATTTTGGTCTCATTTAAACCAAAATTTGCCTTTCACATAAAAAGATTGAGCATTTGGTCCATAATGCTGTCCAGGAAAACCCCCAAAACCCCAAACACCTCTCTCCCTGCCTCACCCTGCAGAAACTAAAAAGCACATTCTTTTTCATGACAAACAGAACTTAATATGAAATATTTCACTATACTGTAAGACCTCTTAGTGTTGCAAAAATGTTGCCAGCTGGATCACTTAATAGCAAACCTGCAGCAAGTAACAGAATGCTCCCGTACGTGTGTTTAATACTGGCATGTTCAAAGGAGACTGCATATTATTTTCCTGCCTATTAAGAAGCGGGTCCTCAGTTTCCTTGGGCTGCTTTGAAAATCCCATTTTCCATGTCCTCTGTGGTAATTACATTTGAAGATAAGACGTAATTTCTTTTGAATCTATAAATATAACAGCGGAGTATATAAAAACCAAAGTACCATCCCAAAAATAACTGTGACTGACTTTTTTTTCATGCTTGGCTGACTTTCTGTACTCATATGCTAAAACATAAGCATGTGTGCTAGCACATTGGCTGGCTCCAGCACTTAAACAAAACACTTTGGGGAACTTTGACTTAAATGTATCGACTCCTCCTCCTTTATATGTGCAGAATACAAACTTGCATGTTTTGTGGTTGGTAGGTATTTGGCCCATTGCAATATATTGTACAGAAGATTCTTTTGGTATTGTATTATGAAAATTTCAGTCATTAAACTTAGTTTTACATTCCAAACCTGGATTCAATCTATTTTTTATAGATACATCCTTCCCAGAATGGATATCTTTTACTTGGAGAGTCAAAAGTATAATTTTAGAACTTAGAAGAACCCATGTAATTTTTTGGTAAGAAAAAAAGCAATTGCAACAGCATAGTTTAGAGAGTGAAGTACCACGTCATAGTTTTTTTGGTGTAAAAGATTGAAGTAACTGAATGCCAGTTGTGTAATTCATCACTTTAAGATGAGACTTCTTTCAGTGAAAAGCAACACAAAATATTGGAAATCATGATATTTACCTGATCTTTTACAGGACAGATACTAATTAATACACCATAATGGAAGAGTCAGGAGCTCTGAGGTAATAAACAAAGCTGTGTATGACCAAACAGGAACAGAACTTGACGATTTTTTACAAGCTGCCTTTTTTGATCTGTTTTTTTAAACACCAGATATTCACCTGTTTTCTCTTCCTTCCCCTGTCACTGCCCTGGCTTGTTGGTCACTGTCTTGTTAAAGTTCCTTGTTACTTTGCTTTGTCTAGGTGTCCATCATGACTGCTTTTGATATCCAGAAAGCGAAAGGCTGAATGTACGCAAAGTATCACCCAAGCCTTTGCTCAAATGTACAGAGCAAGCACTACTGAGAAACTGAAGGACTGAAAACTTTCCCAGGACCAGCATGAAAGCCAGATACCAGGAATTTTCCTGGTTTGTAACTGGAGAAGCAATAATATCAGTATTTTGACCAGACCCTGTTTTTTAATACTTAAATAAATCACATTATACACAGTGTTCATCACTCAAAAACAAAGGATGAAGAAACAAGTGGCTCCACAAGTGGTCTCATTTTACTGCTGCCTTACTCCATGCTTCCCAGTGACGTGCCTTGGTGGTGACCTGAGGGCAGGGAGACAGAAAATAGGATGTTTGGTGTCAAAAGGTGTCCACAGAGAAAGCGAGAGCAAAGAAAAAGTAGCAAACTTCACATATTTGCTCTGTGGATTTTTTTTTTTCTTCAGTTAAACTCAGTTCTGCCAAGTCCTAAAATGACCTTCTTCATTAATTAGCAGTACACAACTTTCTAATGAAATCATACCTCGTTTTTACTAGCAGTTCCCTTGGTTTAAAGCACAGTTCATTAATCCTGAACAGGATTAACCACAGAGGGATGACTGCATTCCTGTTGAGGTTAATTGAACAGAGCTGGCAGCAACAGCAACAGCTGGGGGTAAAAGGCCTGTGGAAAGGGAAGGCGGAAGGTAGGGAAATGTCACACCGTGTCTGAATTTTGGATTCCTGGGCAAATGCAGCTGACAAAAATGTGACTGGAAGGAAAGGAGATGATGAGTAGAAACCATTTAATTTTCAAGTTATTTTAAGCAACTCTTGGTGACAACTGGGTGTGGATGCTGAGGTGTCCTTTCTATTGTATAGATTTCTCCTCAGCCAGGCAGAAGAAAAACGGCTGTAACCAGCTACAAGTGAAAGGGTCCATGCACAAGATGCTGCAGGGGGAAGAACGGGTCACCGGCTGAAGCTATTCTTGCCATTTAATTAATGAGACTCATGTAGTGAAAAATTCAATTTGAAACCAGGACAAAGTGTTTGTTTAAAGGGTGGAGCTCACAGTCAAATGCAAAGAGGAATTTTTGCAGATTATGGTCTCAGCTGCCCTACTAAAATAACACATCTTCTATTTTGACTCTTAACTTGAAGGGTATACATGAGGCACAGTGTTAGATTTTGGTTTGATAGGTACATTTTCATTTCGTAGGCTGCAATGTAGAACATTGCTTTTAAGGTAAGGAATAAAACATGCATGTGGTGGTTTGATCACACATATAGAAGAAAAGCTGTATTATCCTATACATAAGTCTCTCATACTTGGCAACATCAAAGGCTACACTGGCAAGCTGCCACCGGTTTTACATCTGCACATGCTTCAGTATGCATTTCCCAACTTCTAAGTAAAAACAAACAATCAAAAATATATGTGCAGTTAATCTTAATGCATGAGCAGAAATCGAGCATCAGTTGAGATTACCACCAGTAAAAACCAAGGAATTGAAAACAATTCCTTAAAAACTAAAAGCACACTAAAGAAAAAGGCTCTGTAAGATATACTACAGTAAAATGAATTTGCCTTGAATGTACTTTCCTGCAGCATGGAGGCCAACATGTGCACAGCAGTCCCCATCCATATTATTAAAGTCTCTCATCCCCTCAAACAGGTCAGCTGCACATGAACCGCCTGTTGCTCCTTGGCTCACAGTGAACTCCAGACTCTGCCCAGGGATATCTGGGAGCTTCAGCTTTGGCCAGAAGTCATCCAGAGACAGCCACAGCAATGGAAATGAATGGATGTTGCATTCCCATGTTCAGGAACATCCTTGGCACAGTGTGAATCACTGGTGTAGACTGCAGTCCAAAATACTACTTTAAAATAGGCCCTGCCTCACCGCCAAGGTCTGGGTGATATGAATTACACCTAGCCAGTACTGGAAGCAGTGCTTCCCCAAGGAGAACCCAGGGAGCAACTTTCGTCAGTGTCACTAACAGCAACGGCTTCAAAGTATTACCTTCCCACTGAAACACCCATTAGGGCTATAACTCAAGCCATGTACCTGGAAGAACAAATTGTCGTTACTGAAGCCAGTGTACAACTATGATTCAGTCCCTGCCTGCTACTCCTGCTGCCCCCACAAGCCTATCCCACAGACATGGGGAAGGAAGCAGCAGCCAAACTGCTCTCTTTCACCTTGCACTATCAGCTATAGTGATGGAAGTGAGTTTTGAAAGGCGCTCTCTTAAACTCACCTTCTCTGTAACAAAGACAGAGCAGATACAGTCCAGGCTGTACACTACTGGAGACTGAGAAGTATTTTTCACAAAACAAGCAGGCTGGCAAAGTCTAGTTAAAACTTGATATCAAAAACAATTTACTGTGGAATCTCTCCCCCAGCAATCTGCCACCGAAAACAAAGAAGCACGGAGAAGTATTAATCACTGGCAGAAGGAGAGAAAATACATTGCTTTCATTAATCAAATGGAACAAGGAAAGAATAAGTGAACTGCACTGCAGATTGCATAGGATCACTCTCCATTTTAAGCAGGGAGCTGATTTTTTTTGCGTTTTAGGCAAGTTAAATGTTCTTTTTAAAACCTTCATCTAAACTTTAAGTTTCAAAACAGATTTATAGTCCTAGAACCTAGAAGCAAATTAAAATAACTGGAATCCAACTCAGAATTTCTAAGAACTCTGACTTCTGACCACCTTCCTAAGTGTAATACCTCATGGCATTCTCCTGTCTTGAATACAGGAATAATTAAAGCTATTCCCTTTACAGCAGCTTACTTCCTTTACTGGAGAGCATTGAGCTAGTAAATCTGGTTTTGGCAATAAACTAACATTGTCTCTGATATAGGAATTGTCTGAAGCTGTACCAGCATCCGTTGTAACTGTCTATCTTTTTTCAGTGGAATGAAGGCAGAGAGAGCAGTGAGAAGACATACATTCTTTCAGACGTCTGTCTTGGAGCACACTGAAGTAGAGCCTGCAGCAGATGTGTTCTATGTACTGATCAGCAATGGTTTTCTTACAACCACCTGCTCCTCCCTAAGTAGCTGAGATACTAAATACCCAAATTTTGGAGGAACAAATTTCACAAGGAATTGATGAGAGAACAGAACAGAAGATGGTAGTGTTATTATCCTTAATCTTTAGAATAAATACTTGTTTTGACTTTTCTGCCATCCCATTTTGATTTTTAGAAGTCCTCTTCAGTCCAATGCTTTTACAATGAATGTTTCCTTTGGCTGACCACATACTGTTGGTAACATGTTTCATAAATTGACAGGCACATCCCAAGAGTAGCACCCAAGTGAGTGCCAGGGAAAGGAAACCTCTTGCAATTTCCAGAGAGTCTGTGAAAAGATCTTTTACTACTCACAGCTGCAGTTACTACGACCATCTATTTAACTTGCTCTTATATCTCCAGCACATTCCACCACCTAAAATAAATGTTCCTACTATTGCCTGCATTCCCTCTAATCCTTCCCCTCTCCAACTCCCCACAGGTTGCTTCTGGGCTAAGACTGAAACAAAGGGTTTATAAAACACCTTCTGTCATCATTATAGTTAAAGACCTTGAATGATGTTCACAGAGAGTTGCACAGACAATTGAGACCCAGAGTTTCTAAATAACTCGCTGTCATCATAGTTCTTGGCAGGATCTACAGGTTTTGTTTTGCTTTTTCTTACTTTTTGAAGTAAAACAATTATTTTGTGCAACACCAGCAGTCTCTGATGGCTATCACGTGTCAATCTTTCCTCTACCTTCAGGTGCTACCACCTAAACTATTAGTCTAATTACATTTGTTGGCAGAAGAAACACATTAAGTAAACCTCACTGAGGGTGAATGGATGGTCCTGGAATCAGGCAAAGAGCAAGAGAAACCTGTCTATTTCAATAATTTAGTGAGTTCCCTTTCATCAAATTTTCTCTTTGTCAGAAGAGTCTGAAACAACTCTTTTCACCTCTTCCAGTGGCACTCCCTGGCACCACCCACACATACCCAGCAGAGAGGTTATCAATGCTTTGCTGTTTGGGATGTTTATCTAGTCAATACCATAATTTTATCACGCAAGCTCTCCACAGAAGCCAAATGGAAGAAGTGATGCTTTCCTAGCTCAAAGTTGTTCTGGTGAATTATATAAAGTCTTCTGCACACAAGGGAACAGTGAAAATCACAAATGTATTTCATAATGGCACCATTCATAGATACCACTCCTAATTCAAAGCTTAAAGAATCAAGTATATTATTTGATTTAACCAATTACACAAAGCTAACCAATTACACAAAGCTAGCAGAATACACCTTAATAAGGAAATGACTGCTCTTAGTTTGCAGTGACAGAAGAAGACAGCAGCTGCATATTAACAAAAATTAGCATCAAAATGGCAGCACAAGACTAGCTTTAGCAAACATTTGTAGGATCTCAGATGAGGCATCTAATTCTGGCTCTGCTTTGACCTTTTCTTAGGCATTCTCTTGTAAGGCTGATGATAAAGGCCTATGTTACCTGGAAAACTAAAAGTGACATACATTAACACTGATAGTGACATAGTTAATTCGTTGGGTGGTTTTGTCCAGTACTTGCAAAGACAAAAGTTCTGTCACATTGAGTGAAAGTAGCTACATTTTAAGTGGTGTGATTCTTAGGCAATTAGTCATAGGCAAAGTGAGAGCTACAATCTGTTCAGAAGAAATGTCATGGAGGGACATTTGAAGAGAACAGCCCTATGCAACAGGAGCAGGGCTGCTAATAATTGCAAATCATTTGTGCTAGTTCTGTAACGATTGGTCTTTTCACATTTTGTTTTCCAGTAGGGGAGGATATTAATGAGCATAATTACAGTTTTTTATTAATTTCTTTGGTAAACTCAAATTGTCATTCTTCGCATGTGCCACATTTTCCTTTGTATGCAGTTCTTTCCTTAACAACATAACACAGTAGCAACAGAAGTGGTTTCAGCTTCCCTTCTAAATGTGGCTGCAAATACTACACCACTTACAAGATCATACCCTAGCTCCCTCTGTTAAATATTTTTCCTTTCTTGTACATTACAGTTATTCAGACATCACTACATCTGACATAATTCAGACCCAGAATTAGCTCTTAGAAAAGTGAAAGAGAGAAAAGAAAAGTTCTCTTTAGGAGCATAATATACTGTACTGCTGGTTCCTTAGTCTGCATTCTGTGATACCTTTCTCCCAAGTACACTATAACAGAGAAATACATATGAAGAGCCTGTGAAAGCACCAGTACAAGCGTTTTCAAGATATTTCAAAGCTGCCCTCATTTCTAGCTATTTTATGAATAACTGAATGTATTTTTCATAGTCATGTTTACACAGTGTCTAGGTGAAGAGGTGCAATTTGCCTGCCTCAACAGCCTTTCAGCCATATAATTATTTGTTAATGAACATGCAAGTTCAAAGTATCAACATCTGCAACAATCAGATCACTATTCCACAGCCACACCTTCACTCAGCATCAGTGACTTTTCTTTAAAATCCACTTTTTCTTCATAAAAAGTAGTGGGTTTCACACTTCTATAATGCCATCAGATGTTATCCCGACAATTTCAGTTCAAAGACCTATTGAGGAGTCGAATACACAGAGAATGGGGAAAAAATAGTAGCAACTGGAGCATACAATTAAAAACAATAACCCAGAATAATTCTGTGTAAGGTCTGGGGGATTGCTGGAGGGCTATTTTTTTTTATGATGTACAGTTTACTTTACCTCCTCTTGCTTATTCTTCCTTTATGTGTCGCAAATAATAAAAAACATTGTGATTAAGTTTTTCAATTTTTTTCAGGGGAAACTTCCTGCACTTAAAAAAAAAAAGTTATTTGGATGAAAAATATGGAATTAAGAGCCTAATTCTTTGTATTAGCTTTCAAAAATCTTGGAAATCAGTTGTAGTATGACAGCATTAGTAGAAAAACAGCAGCTGCAACAACAAACATCTGAACACCCTTCATCTTCTGCAGCATCCAGTACAAAAACATTTAAGCATCTCTTTAGTACTGACATACTATATTAGATGTGTTTTCAGGATCCTAAGGTTGCTACCATTTTATACAGACAAAATTACAACGGGGTTTAGTTAGGATCACTTTGCATCACACAGCACTTTAGAAAACTGAATGCAGGTTGTGAAAGATGACAGAACTGCTCTTCTGAAACAAAACTACAACATGCCAGTCCCTGAAATGGCAATACATACTATGAAATGCAAGTGTTGGCCTTTTAGATAATTTCAGTGTCTTCCTTTATGAAAACTACAAATGGTTAATTCACAGTGTAAAGAATTTGGACAACACTTGCACAAATAATTTCCTTACATAATGTTTATGCATTAGCCATTTTGCAGGCAGGTAGAGAGCTTGCTTAGCTCTCCTCCAGAAAACCTGCATCAGTAGTGACCTTGTAAGTCAATTGATTATAGCGGTATTTTAGCTACAGTCTTAGGAGATATATCTATATAGATTTTAAGATTTTTTTTTGTTGAGTGGGAGAGAAAGACTGTAAATTGACCAGAAAAGAGAATACCGGTTCCTCCCTTACAAAGCCTCTGAACCGTAGATCAAGTGAATCTACAGATTATCACATGCCTTGATCCATGACCATGAGAAAAATACATACACTTGTACAACTGTAAGATACTTTGTGAAATGGAAAACAAGAAGTTGGGAAAAATGCCTGAAGCAACAAATCTAGGCTTCTGCTACCATGAAACCATTAGCAAAAACTTTGCTGTCTCCCTCCTCTTCAAAGGGTTACACATTGTCTCCCCTTCCTCATACATTAAAAAATGTGAAATTACATCAAATAATTATACTAGTAGAACACAGATATATTTATAATCTACCACATTAAAACATATGTTTTACCAGTCATTTGGAAAATGGAAGGGTTTTGAAGCTTCTGGCTTCAAAATAAGCCTTCCACCAGTTTTCCCAGAAAGCCACTGTACTGTGCTTCCCAAGTCCATTTCCTACATAGCAAGCAAGTATGTGACTTCTTGCATGTCCAGGTAATAGTGAAAGCGAGATTTGTAATGGCTGTGCATTGTTTACACATACATAGAACAGAAGACACTTTCATCCTTCATTTCCACGGCAGGAAATCACACTGGATAAACATTTGAATACTTTTCCTAAAATGAATTGTAGTGACAAAAAATAGCTGAAGATCAGGGTAGACATGGTTGAACTTTTTCAATCTGGAAAGTGTGCTTTATATCATCAGTAAAATTCTGCGGGAATGAAGAGTCCATAATTCAGTCATAAACATCACATGTCAGAGATGACAAGCAGTGCTCCAAAACTATGTTTTTATAAACCTGTTCTTAAAGCTTTCAGACATGTTTTATAAGAAATAAAGATGTAGTTCCAGTAGATAAGCAGTGGCATAATCTAAACACAATTCACATCAAAATAAAACTTTTCACTCCTTCTATACTTAGTCTACACTTGTTGGTGAAGTATAGTAGAGATGATAGTCCAACACTTCAAATGCAACAGCATACAGTAGAAGATGCGGGTTTGAGATGATAGAAGAACTCTTAGAAATACAGTACAAAGAAGAATATACTTCCCAGTTTTACATGGTGAAGTTAAAATTCATTGAAGTGGAGTGGAGCCACCATTAGCTATGCCAGCAAAGCATTAGGTGCTTCTTTACTATAAGCAGACCTCAAAGATATAACTGCTTCTTAAGCCCTTCATCTTTTAGGTATATATTGTAAATATTGTTTTAAGTTGCTAACCATCCATAGCACTGACAAAGGCAGCTTGTCAAATGGAACTCTTGAAAGCAAGCAACCAGCACAGCTTCCTATTTACTCTTCCTTCTTTCTAACTGGAATTTTTAATTTAAGAGAAATAAATTCTAGTGGTTGTGGGTTTTTTCCCGTAACATTTGTTATATATTTTTGTGTTCCCTTTTATGTCTTGTCTGTCTACTTTTCTATTTATGGGAAAAGCCAATAAAGAGCCTCATATAATAAGCAAGCAAGCAACCATTTAAAATCCACTTATTGCCCACTTCAATGCATAATCATCATCATTGTCTTCATCAGGCTGTAACCTCTTTATACTTCATTGACAACAGGACTTAGTGATGCCAGGAAAGATGATCTGGATTAAAATGCCTCCTAGTCTTTGCTCTTCTGGGATCTAAAGACATAGACCACAATAACTGACATTCCAGTCCCATATTAGGTAAGATTGTGATTGCACATGGGATTTCTTCTAACACATTTTCTTAGGCAGAATCTCAGAGAACTTGCCCAGCTTTGGAAAACCTGTGTAAATAGATTTCAACCTCCCAATTTCTTCTATTGCATAGTTTGCATCACAGTTTAAATTTCTAGGTTCATTGCAAGCACATAAGCAAGGCTTGTGAATGGATCTTTTCCCTCTGAAGAAAGAGTCATACCTTTAAATCCTTCAGTGCATGAACTTCAGAGCTAGCATGCAGGTTTTTCTAACGCATTAATCACAACTTAGTCAACTGATCAATGGATCTCTCTGCAGATGTAAGATTTCTGCTAATTCTACAAAAATAAATACGATTGGCCTGGAAAGCATCCGTGCTTGGTAACATCTTTCTTTTTGTGACTTCAGGCTGTAACAGCTGTTTCAAATGTCAGCAGATAGGGCATAATTAAAAAAGATAGACCATGTGGACAGGGGAATTGCAGACCTAACCTATCTGTGTCTGTGCCAAGAAATCTACAGATGGATAGATGATTATCAATTCTTTTATCTAGATTTATTAACACTTTTAATCAGTCTGAATGTGCAGCTACCACAGTGCCACAGGAGATGAGTCTGATAAAGATCTCTTCTTTGCTCTATGGGGATACTGAAAAAATGGCACACAACAATTGACACATCAGGAAAAGCAAGATTTAGTAAAATATTAGGATAATCAGTGTTTTTAAAAAATATCTTTGAAACTAATCCTGCTAGGTTTTCTAGAGCACACCCATCTAGCATATTTTCCTCAAAGATATAGTTTATAAACATAAGAACAGGCATCTCATTCCATCCCACATAGGTGAAAGTCTCTTGCGAGCTGATTACGTTGTATCTCTGACTGCCAAGTTATCCTCTGAATGCATTTCATGACCTAAACCATTCCTGAATTCTTATCAACAATAATCACTAGAACTAGAGAAGTACTTTGTATGATCTCGTTTTTGCTGATTTAAGTATGATAGGTTACTGCAGTGATTCTGCTAAGCTTACCACTGGCAGTACGGGTCCTAAGACATGACATTATCAGGTCCTCCCCAAAGCAATCACTAGGAGTGATTGCACTCCCCAGTCACTATGGGCTGAGTTTGCAGTACCAGAGTCCTGGTTATTTTGCTCATTTGTTCAAATGCAGGCTGAGACTACAAATCAGAATTTTTCTACATGTAGCAGCAAAAATGGAACAAGATAAATTCTTCTTGCAACAGCAAATCTATGAAAAAGTCTTAAAAATTAGATTTTGCAGTAGAACCCTTCCACAAAAATAGTGTGTTTTTATCATTCCACATATTCTTGTATGTCAGATTATAATTACTGGAACTAACCATTTTATTTTAAGGGAGGATGACAGTACCTTCAGGCCTAAATTGTGACCTACCTTTTCTTAAATATAATTTCTCATACCTGTTAGCAAAGTCCATGTAGTTCTTTATATGTGTTTTTTCCAAAACAAATGCTTCAATGATGTTTTTTCTAAAAAAAGAAAATAAAAAATGCCAGCATCCATACAATTAAAAACCAATCTGCATGCATGATGGAGGGGAACAATGGTAAATACTCTTTTGCTGTTTCAAGCTTCCAAAAGTTAATGTTTGCATCAGCAACAGTAAATCAAATGAGTTTGGAAATTATGAAAAATACCTCAGCAATGCTATTATAAACTGGAAACATATATTTAGCTCAAAAGTTTATCTGCTCAGCCTTTTAAAAATTTCACGTAATCTTGTCTATATATACCGCTTTTTTTCCCTTTGAACTTTAAGGCCTTTAATGTTTTTTCCTTTCAGATTCTCTTCTTTTTCCCCAGACTAACAGCTCAGTAACTCACAGGCTGCTGCTTTATGACCAAAACCTTGCATTGCACTGGCTTGTATCATCAGTATCAGCAGCTGCTGTTAAATCACCTGTCAAATTTGCAAAATTCTCACTCAATTTACCCTGAATGTCAGACTTGCATTTTTTTGTCCATGTTTCTGTTCATGTTGTTTACACAAGAGTTCTGCTGGGACCAATGGACAACTAGCTTGAGCTTCATGAACAGATGATCCTTTAATATCAACTGCCTCTCCACTAGGAAATGGAGAACAGAGCAAAATTCAAATGTTGGTTGATGTTTTATGTACTAGCTTGCATGAACCATTGATTCATGTATGAAGCAGACATCTTTGCATCTGAAATATCTAACTGGAAAGCCAACAGTCCAAACTATTGCGCAGATACCTTACAAATTAATTAATTAATCACTGTGCGATACACTTATCTGCTTTGGAAACAATTTTATTGCTTTGCACATGTGGAACATAAATTGGTTTGCACATGCATTATGCCAATTTCTATGAAAACTTATTCATTGGTGTAGATCAGATAATGGTAATAAAAACTTGCAAATCATGCTTACAGAATTTCAGCCCAAAATGATGGTCTTTAATGAACATCTTCTACTCCAGACCAAAATGTCTAGACAGTCAATGAGATCTTATGAAAGCTATTCTCATCAGTTAATGGCAGTATCCTGATTTCAGCTGGGACAGAGTTAATTTTCTTCTTAGCAGCTGGTGCAGTGCTGTGTTTTGGATTTGGTGTGAGAACAGTGCTGATAGCACACTGATGGTTTTGGTTGTTGCTGGGTAATGTTTATACTAAGTCAAGGACTTTCCAGTTTCTCAGGCCCAGCCAGCAAGAGGCCTTTAGGAGCACGGGAAACTGGGAGGGGATGCAGGCAGGACAGCTGATCCGAACTAGCCAAAGGGATATTCCATACCATATGTCATCACGCTGAGTATATAAGCTGGGGGAAGAAGAAGGAAGGGGGGGACATCCGGCATTACGGCATTTGTCTTCCTAAGTAACCATTACACGTGCTGGAGCCCGGCTTTCCTGGAGGTGGCTGAACCCCTGCCTGCCGATGGGAAGTAGTGAATGAATTCCTTGTTTCGCTTTGCTTGCATGTGCGGCTTTTGCTCTCCCTGTTAAACTGTCTTTACCTCAATCCATGAGTTTTCTCTCTTTTACTTTTCCAATCCTCTCCCCCATCCCACTGTGGGGGCAGTGAGCAACTGGTTGCATGGAGCTTGGTTGCCGGCTGGAGTTAAACCATGACAGGCAGTTACATGAAGTCTCTTACAACTTTGGAACAGACCTCTGCAATAATAGAGTGATATAAGGAACGCTTTGGGTCAGAGTTTTTTTCATCCAGATGATAAGAAGAGAATTATATAATCACTCCTATATCACACAACCAAGAATGTTCCTCTTGGATGTCGTGGCAGTAATAGGGGACTGAAAACCCTTCAGCATTTCCTCAGTTCTTTCTTGCCCTCCCTGTAAACATGACTGGATTGAAATCCAGATCTGCCAGACCAAATCAATTCAAAGAACCTCAAGGTGAGAAGCCCCAGGTTTGGTCTACAACTACTACTGTGAGTTCCAAACATAATTCTTATAGGGAAGTTTACAGAAAAATTGATTAGATACAATTTCACTTCAGTAAATCCCTGTCACAGAGAGCTCTATAGGTCCTTAGCATGCAGTTTTTTAAGAATGCCCACTCCAGCTGCAGTCTAGGATGCTGCATTATTTTATACACAAACACATACATGTGTGCATGCACACACACCACAAAGCTTTAGTATTATGAAAGAATCTTTACTGCCTCCCTAGTGCACTTTGTTGTGCAAGGAAGACAGTTTAAGCCACTGACAGTGATTTTCACCTCCTCTTAAGGTACACTTTTAGCATTTTGAACATGTACCATGTTCATGCTAAAACCTCTGTAATGAAACGTGATAGTAGCATATAGCAGCTCCATTTGTGAATCCATCTGTCAAGGATACATCTCACTGCTTACTTTGTGAAATACTAAATTGTTCACCTGCATGAAGAAAACACCATTTGTGGTTTTAAATAACTATGTTTTTCTCTGGTTTTATATTAATGGATCAGCTTGCCTGTTTTCTCCTCTAAATCACTGTTTTACTTTGAGCACTCCTGTCCACATACATGACAGCAAGAGTTAACCCTTCCATATTAGAATACTTTTGACCTTTTAACCAAGTTTAGGACAAAGTTTTAAATTGCTGTAATAGCAGCAGTAGTAATACCTACAATATTTATTTCCTGATTTTTCAGACTGAAGTATTGACCACGATATTGTAAACCACTCTTTCGACAAAAATAGCACACAGATATGGTGCAGTTTGGAACATCAGCCTCTTTCTGTACCAGGTGTTGAACAGTGGTGTGACTATTTTTTTTCCAGTGCTCCAGAGGTAGTGAGCCACTTCAGTGCTCAGTGACAGTGGGATGTCTTTGCTCATTTTAAGGGACATACTCACTGAACTCTGAGCTTCTTGACAGAAATGTGGCAAGACGACTTTCCATAAGGATTTCTTTTTATGGTTTTGTTGTTGAGAGTTGGTGGGCAATAGGAGGGTTTCTCATAGATGAAGTACAAAGTCTGGGTTCTGCTGCTGTACCTATACCCAAAAGCATGAAGTCTGAATACACACTTCTAAACCTAAGCAGAGACAGTTTTTTTAATCATAGGCTCTCCTAGCATGCATACTTGATACAATCAGAATGACTAAAGTATTAATACTTCACATCCTGTATGTTTGCAGCATCATGGGGAAAAAAAATAAACCATTGTTCTAACATGTTTAGACCTTAATTCACACAATCTGGTTTATACTACCAAGCTTATGTGCAAGTGTCTGTAGGACTTATGCTGTCACCTGAGAATATTAAGACAATGTGGAAGTAGGTGTGCTGTGGGAGTATAGAGGGAAAAATCTGGAAGGCTATTTAAGAGAAGCAGGCTTTATGGAGAGATTTTAAGAAGCAAAGGATATGGGGGTTATCTAGCATGTGTGAAGAGACAGCTGTTCCAAGAATAGAAGTTAAATAAAAAAGCAGAGACCAAAACGGTTTGGAATAAGACAAAGGAATCTCCTAGAAAGCAATCTGCACAGAAGCCCAGGGCTGTGAGCATTCAACAGGAAAGGGAAAAAAAGGCTAAAGAACAATTTTCTAATTTTGATGGAAAGCTTTTGACCACAGACTTAAAAAATACATGCATTTGTATGACAGGAGATGTTTGCATCACTTGTTTTTCTTCACTCTTTAGGGAAGGAATATTGCACAGTGGCAGAGCCAAAAATGCTGCTTACTGTTGTGTCCACTGACAAATGTAAAATACAAGTACTCCATTTTGGAAAAAAACCATTAACATTGCTATTAACTTAAAAAACAAAAGTCTCCCCCAATCCTTTCCTCTATGCTTATGAGTTTCAAACACAGCAGTTCTCCTAAGTCACATTTTCACTTCCTTTTTGCACAGTACTCAGACACGGTACTGACTATATTCTTGGATGATTCTATAATGACATGTATTTTATGTAGTGCCGGAATGATTTGGCTGACCAAGAAAATATCAATATAATTAAGAACTCTCATCTATGAATATACAAACATTTTTCTATAAATAATTTTCATGGATAATATGCAGAAGTTGTTAAGTATTTGACACTGCATATCAGGTACATCATGACCATTTGCTTTCACAGTCCAAAGTTCGGGCACATGTTTCTTTGCAAATTCACACAGAAATACGCCTACCATTTTGGAACACCATTTTTTTTAAAGAATAAAGCTCTCAGATGATAATGTAAATGACTTATAAAGACAAAATAGCAGGTGTTTCAAGCAATAACTGAGCAAAGCATTTTCTGTGAGGTAACAGATTTTGTAAAGTGAAGTTGGAATTAGTCTCTCATAGTTTAGAAACTTCCATTCTGCATCAGTACAAAAAAACAAACAAACAAACAAAAAAACCTCAAAAAAGCCAGAAGTGGTTTATTGGTCTATAAATACATTTCTCAGGTGTCTGAAAGTAGAATAAAAAGCAATCATTAATGGATCATTAAAAAAACAGAAGTTCTTTGACGGAAGCAACCGCCTGAAACAATTTTCCTTGAGATTACACTTCTTCCTCACTGAATACATCAATTATTCTATCTAGACAGCACATTTGGCTTAATTACCAGTTCTTATCTCAAGCACTGTTTTTCCTCTGTATAGAATAAGGGAAAACTTACTCCTTTGTTACCCAAGAAGCAACCTAGTGGACTTGTTGACACAGATTTAATGCACTGAAACAGAAAATTTTACTCCCTGATTAGTCAAAAAGAAAATTTAAAACATTTTGGAAAAAGATCCAAAATATTTAAATAGTATCTTAATTGCATTAAACTGCAAAGGTGAAATTATTCACATAATTACAATTCATAGATTTTTTTAACAAGCGAAAAATGCTGACAAATTTTGTTAATTTACTTACACAAATAGAAATTGGCAATCCACAGAAATGGGCTATCCTTTTATTTAAACTATTCAATTTTGAATTCAGGTAAAAATAAAATCTACTGAAGTACAAGGAGTACGGGGAATTTACCTAAGCAAGGATTATCAAAATACTGCAATAGTATTTCAGTAAATGAAAAGGACGTATGTTTGAGTAAGACTCAAAGTATCTTTCTGACAAGGCAATTCAGCAGGTCTTTTACTTTAGCAAATAAGTTATGTTTAACTTGGGAAAGGAAAGATTAGGAGTTATTCTAGTGATTAGAAACCCTGAAAATAAAATTCCAATTAAAACTGACAAATATAGAACTGTATATTGCATATGATCTTTCATAACTTGATTTTTTCTTGCCTTGTGGGATGATTTTTGTCACACTTATGGAGTAGATGTCACTAAACCTTTAAAAAGCAAGTACAGAGCAAGAAAAAATACACAAGAAGTTTTTAAACAAATCTCTATTAATGCAAAGCTGGTTTTGATTTCAGGGTTTGGTTTTGGTTTTTTTTTCCCAATTTTCTCTGCTTTAATCTGTCAAAAGATTACTGCCTCTCACAACAGGGAAATTAATAACTTGGTTCCTTTGTTACCTGGGTGGCTTAAAAATTTAATTTAATTTCTTTTTCCCTTCAGAAGGATGGCCAAGCACTAAACATATCCCTGAAATGCCAGCCCCTTTGGGACAGATATTCCAGTATCTTTTGGTAAGAGTGTTTTCCAACTAAAATCTTTACCTCTTATCACGCATGCAGCCCCAGATGCCCTCTCCACTTCCAGCTTAATAGATAACAGATGTCAAGCTATTCTCTTCAAGTGCAACTCTTAAGTTAGTGACTGTGCTTCTCCTCCAGGCCCAGTGAAGGGGTTTCGTGGATCATTCAAGAACACTATAAATAACGATTCACACATGCTGATTCACTTTTTATTGAATATATTCAAAAGGCCTATGAACAGTAGCCTTTTCAATCCAATACATTTACATATATCATACTTTGAGGTTCATTACGTTCTTACAAACATCTGGACAAGGGAACATAAACTAATCAGCTTTCAAGGAGATTTAGAGCATGCTAATAATAAAGAACATGCCTAATACATACTTGGAGCACAAGTTTTTACAGCAGGCGACAGGGCTCGACAAGGATAGCATCTCTTCTTTTATACCAGAAGGATTTACCAGTTACTTTCATCTCCTGGCAAAATGATTTTAACTTCAGAAGCAACTAACACCACTTCATTACAGTTTCAACCTATCTGAATTACTGATTGCCTGAAGTGACCAAGCTAACTCTAACATTAAAAATCCACTCTCATCTAATCTCAACATTGTGTGATGTTACTTGGCCTACATTACCTACACATGGGTATTTCAATCACTCAGAGAGGTAAAGACATTAATTAAGTCTGTGCACTCCTGAGAGAGAGTGTGCTTGGCTATTACACTGAACTGCAAGAACTGCCAGTGGGTCTAAAATCAAATTGGCTCAATTTGAAATAAAAAATGGATTTAAATCCTGCATATGTGTTAAAATATACCTTGCTGGGCACAGCTTTTGATGGTGGATGTAGGAATCAAAAAGTTAATCTGGCACACATGAAGTGGCCATATTCTTAGCCTGGAAGTGTTTGACATTGCACCTTTCAGCAATCATGTATTATTGGGAGAGAACTGTCCAGAACTTGCTTTCCTTCATAAGGCTGCATTTTTTTTTTGTCAGGGATTGCAACTGGACAATCATGGCCAAGGAGGCTGAAACTCAGAACCTAAAAGAGTTTGTATATACTTCTAATACGGTAATACAAGTGATATAAACCAACATAAACTGATATAAAAATAGAGATGTCCATGAATCAAAAGAACTTCTTATTAAAAATAAATTCCTGAAAAATCTAGCAGTTTCCTACAGAAGTCTGTGAAGTATTTGGTTTTATTACCTGTCCGTACTATACCTGTTCCTGTAATACTACATGAAGTATTGCAGAATTCCCGTAATTTTAAAACAAAGAATCATCTCTTCAGTATAAAGAGACTATAATATTTGTCCTAGACTAAAATGAGACTGTCTCAATAAGCATATAAAATCCAAACTATGTTTTAAACCTTCTGAGGTAACCTGTGTTGCCTGGAAGATTTACAGTTGTTATTTGTTATCTCCTATTTCCAGCAGGACGAGTGTCACAGCTGGAGGATCAGCCTTGAATTTAGGTTCCATGGCTTTTTTTCATCAGGTCCTTAAATGTTTGGGGTCTGAGATGAGATATAGGCCCTAATATAAATAACTGAAAAGAATGTTAAAGGGTATACATTTTAAATGAAAAAAAAAATTATTTAAATATTTATTTTATTTTGCTGCCAAGAAGGATTACACTGAGCACATTACAAGTACGTATTAAAATTAAAATTAAATGTATTTTGAAATATAATAAAAACTATTGTCTGTATATGTGTATATAGATAATTAAATCCTGTATCAGCAGTTTCAGAGTCTGAAACAGTAAAAGGAGCACAATGAATGGAATGCTTTACCTAATTTTTGTAACTAGATCATTTTATGGAAGACTTGGCATTAATTCCCATGGACTTTTCACTGTGGAGTCAGCTATCATTTTGTCAAAATCACATCTATCATAGCCTTTCTTTCCTGCAATCAAAAAACCTGCTCTAAGTTCAGATAGCCTTCAGATACCTCTGTGGCAGACATATTTGTATTCATTCTAATTTGCTGGACGCATACTCTACAGTTAAGCCAGCAAACAGCCCTATTGCCTACAAAATTAAAACAACTGATGTATATGCTGTTCCTTCACTTTACACATTGTTGAAGATTTACTGAATGCTGTATGTGAAATTTGCTCTCCACCCAAACTGTGCAAATGAAAGATAAAGTCAATATTGATAGAGAGCAAAGAGTGAAGGGGGCAAAGTGGTCAGCACATAAACCTTTTCTTCACAAACTCTTCCAAAATTTCCTTTTGTATGGTGTCTGACTGGCTGAACCATTTAGCAATCAGCTTGCTATGACAAACTAGTCCTTTGGCAGTTTAAACAATTTGGTAATGAATGTCAAAGTTAATCCTTTCTTGGAGTATTGTCCATTACCAACATACAAATGCTTACAGCAGGTAGCAGGTCTGCCGTGCAGCAGTGATTCCACAGTGCCTTTTTGTTAAATGACAGAAGAGCCCCTCTGAAGACATTAAGGATTCAGACGGCGGAGCCCTCTGGAAGGAAGGGACCACGCGCAGTGCAACTGCTGCACCGCAGAGCAGCCGGCGCTGCTCAACACCAGCCCTCTGCTAATGTCACACACTCCAGCTTCACTATTTCATTTTAGTGCACAGGTGAGTATTTCACCATAAATGCTTTCAGATGAGAGAAACAGCACTCCCCAACATGTCCATTTTAACAGGAGAGAGGCTTAATGAACACCTCTTAAATACTCACTAAATTTTCATTTTCTTTTTGCTTTTCATACCCACACCTTGCCATTCATAATTCTTCAAAGCCACCCCTTATTTTCTAAGGACGATGTTGGTACTGTATGAATGGTGTTTTAAGCATTTTGGACTGCTAAGTCTTTGGATTTTTGGAGACACTGGCACAATTACTTCACTGCTGATAACTTCTTAGTGATATGCTTATTGGTGCACTGTGGTCAAAAATTACTGTATAGTTGAAATATATTTACCACCTCTCCCCTCAATCTTAGTATAATTTAATTGTTTTGAAAGCGTTGAACAACTAAAGTGAAGACACTTTTTGCTGGATAATTGTGTCTTCTCTTGTGACTGGTTATTTCACAGATTTTTAGTTTCTGATTAAAACTTGAATAAAATTATGTGCTGAGCAACATCAGATGCATCACAGATAGGTAATGATATTTTTAAGGTATAGGCATTTATTTCAAATGTCCAGAAAACATTCAGAAAATGTCTGTATAAAAAAAGAGGAAATGTAAATTCAAGTATGTAAATGTGCAAGAGTATGAAGTAGATGAAAAAAGTCATGCAACAGAGAAGAGAAATAAAAGTAGATTTTTTAATACTTTGAATTGCACTGTATGACTGAGTTTCCAAATACCTTTCCTGGAATTCAGGTACTAGGAACTGAGAACTGGGCTTCTCTACATGTTCTCAATTAGATTAATGTGAAATTAAAAATCCCACAACTCATATGAACCTCTTACTAAGAAATAAATATACTCACTCCAAGATAAACAGGAAATGGGTTATAAGAAAACTTTTAAGCTAATTGCAATAAAGTTTGCAGAGGAAGGATAGTCCCATAATTTAAACATTATGCTGGCTTTCCAGACAAGATAAAGACCATTACATGACTATGGCCATGCAACAGATTTCTAATCCGGGCATTTATCATGCACTTTTGATCATCTCATCTCTTTCTCTGTCTGTTTATCTCTGTGACCCAGATCTGTGTATACCATTCAAACCTCTTCAGATCTTCAAAGAGCAACAGTTTGCAAAAAATATTCCCAAAGAATGACAGCCAGAGGTATCTACTTCCATTCTCTCAAATGTGGAATAATGAAATTTCTCCACAAAACTACTCCAGTCTAAAATGCAGGACAGTCAAGCAATAATGCATTTAAGATCCTTGCATCACTGCTGTGATATAATCAGGAATTTTATACCACGCAAAAAGAATCTCTGGTCCACCTAGGTCAATATGCTGTTCTTCAACAGAAGCTGGCACTATCAGCTTGAAAGGAAAACCAAGTAAAAAAGCCAAATAAAAACAAACACACACACACACACACACACACACACACCCAGTCCCAAACCACCAGCATTTCAGTAGGCAATATCTCTAGGGAAGATCATGATACCGTGTCTGGAAGCTGACTTATTTCCAAGCTGTACAAAAGGAGACACAGCTTTTGCTTTGAAACTAGCTAAATTATTAGACAAAGTTTTCAAAACATCAAACCTGTACTTTTAAAAACTCTTTCAAACTAAGTCTTAGGTCTAGAGGCACCATTACCTTTTCCCCCTGCTCCCCTGAGGTACAGCCAGTTCTATAAAGAAAAAGATTTGTCTGCATAAATACTTTAAAATGTTCAGATAAAAAAAACCCCAACAACCCAAACTGAAGACTGTAGCTTTAAACTAGTCAGAGCAGGACAGAAATTGTAAAACAATCTTTTAACACAAGGTTTCCATTTAGGACTGCAGCCAGAAAATAGAGCAAGTAATCCTATCTGACATCACTAGCAAGACAACAGAAAGCCATTAAACAGGGCTGCCTCCAGAAGAAGTGTGGTTTTTAAACCTGTCTGATAGCAATGAGAAATGAGGAGTTGGCAGAATACTATAATTTCAGGATGCATAGGGAGGGATGGAGAACTCGCAAGGAGCAAGGAGGGATGACTATTGTGAACAGACAGAAACAAGAATGACTTTGTCCGGGATGGGAAAATCTCTCTGTATGTCAAAATACTAACCAACTAATAAGCAATGATCAAAGAATTCTTCCTTGTATTTACTGCTTATTCCCTTATATCTTATTTCAGCTGTTGCTGTTATGTTCCATTACATCCTAATGCGAGGATATTTTCCATCAACTCAGTAAAAACTGTTGGATTGTAAAGACTGAACAGTAAAAGACAGTCACTGGACGTCCATTTCTTCTAATCCCAGAACGGATGAGTTCCTTGAGTTCCTGGCTTTGTGTGCATGCCCTGATTTTACACTGAGGATGGTCATGGTGAAATGGTGAAAATACTGACTATAGAATTGTCTATAGAAACACACCAATGGGGACTGACCACTGAAATTACAATTCAGCTGCAGTTTGGGCATCAGAGCAAGTAAACAACAAAAATTGTAACTTTTCCTGATAGGCTTAAACCTGATTGCTAAAACTATTTAGGAGAAGGAAGTTCTGGTATTACACACACACCAGGCAGGGTTGTCTGCTATTGTGGTGAGTCCATTCCCCTTTTACAGCCTTTTGGAATTCTTGAATTTGGCATTTCCATCTCAAAATCCTAACTCAGAGTCTGCTCAGAGGCACACACTCAGGGCAGGCCTCATACACCCCAAAAGCTCAGCTGAATGTGGTCACCTCCTTCCAGCACTCCAGCTAGTATGAGAGGCTCCTGCCTCAAAGTCCCTTTAGGGATATCAGCATAGGTCCCTAGTCCTGATACATGTTTCCTGAATGAAATTAGCTACATCAGCTCAACATTGTCTCACATACATACACATCTGTTAAATGTACTGCTGTACCTCCATAAATTAGCAATGCAGATGGGTATTTTCTTTAAAATTTTCATGATGGTGACTCACTCTGACTGTCTGACCAGCCAGTGCTTAACCCACTGAATAATGATGATCACCTCAATCAGACTTTAGCTTTTTATGGAAAACATAAATAATAAGATATTCACATACATACATGTGCACAAAAATTTGCACAGTTTCTGAGGTTTTTTACATTGTCAGACCATTTTTCTAACCCAAAACAAAAAGGAAAATAATTCATGCAGCTTTATAGTTGAAATACTCTACATTAAACAACTTGGAAACTAAGTCAAGCCATATTTACCACTCTCTATAACATTCCAGTAGTACAAGCTGACCAGGCATTGCATTTTAATTCTCATCATATGGTCTTTAGCCCTTTTACCATAACCCTATTAGAAGATTTAATGTGCGTAAGTCCTTACTATCTATAGCATCTTGGAAACCTGAAAAATAACTTTGCCTAAACAGCTTGCTTAGTTTAGTCTCAGTTTTGCTAGGCTTTCTGCATATGCAATTCTTCTGAACATGACTCATTCTAGTTTGGCTTTTTGTGAACCTTTTAAATCTCTCTGTCTTCTTGAGGTCTCAGATTATACATGTGTTCAAAATTGCATACAGCTGTCTAAACACAATCTTAAAAGCCCCTTGGAGCATTAAAATAATTTCCCCTGCATTGCACTGTATCCTCCTCTTTAACACTAACAGTGTTGTTTTCTTTTTTATCTTCACTAATGTGTAATACTGAGTTTGATTGCTTGATTGTCTACTGTCACATGCAGATATTACTCCTCATCTGTGTTTGACAGGATGTGCTTGTCAGTGTATATCCTGGCTATTCTAAATCTACTGCTCCAGTCTTTCACAATGGTCTGCTTGAAGACGCACATTAAATTTGCCCACTACAGTTTCATAATCAAATTATTCTTCTAAATTAAATTTCATTCTTCTATATTAAAGACGTAACACAAATGCTTTTTAAATAAAAGGACATCTTTCTCTGATGTTACAGGAATGTCCATAACTATCTGGTTGGTTTTATTTGCATGTTATCTGATGGTGCGAATCTAAGAGTTATTCTTTCGGTGCACAACTAATCTAACAACTGTCTTCCCAGAGCAGGTAACTGATTAATTCCCTCATGCTGCTAAAAATTATTTTAAGCTACATAAGTGACCTAAGATTAGGGCAAACATAGATGCCATGAGCTCAATCAATCAATACAGTGAAGGCTCAGAGAAAAAGTGTTATTTTTTTCCCAAAGTAGAACTAATTATGTAATTTTGCACTTAAAAAGGCAGAGGAGGGATACAGAAATGACTGGAGATTAATTTTCAAAGCTGATATGGGGTTTAATTTTGGTGACAATGACATTTGGAACATAAATAAGCCTATTTCATCTGAGGAATGAAAATTCTGGTACATAAAAGGCTATTGTGCAAGACACTAGCAATGCTCATTAGAATAAATGTACTTTATGATACAAAGCTTCATTTTAATTATCTGTTTAGTTTAAACACAAAAGCTGAAAAAATTATGAGTGATAAATATTGCCTCATGCCAGGCTGAAAAATGTACTTTTTTTCATGAAAGCACAGAATAAATCACAGAACCATAGAACTTATATATTGGAAAGGAATATTATATTAAGTAATCCATTCCTCTTGCATGGGTACAATTACTTCCTTCTTCATAACTATAAATGTGGATAATTTAATTCTTATTTTTTATTTTCTTTGAGACTTAAGTATGAAACTGGAAGAAGTGAAAAATTGTAACACACATAACATACATACAATAAAAGGCAGTTTATGAAAAGATATTAACTGTAATTTTCTATCTGGATACAGGTTTCTAGAGGCTTATGGAAGGCTGTAGTGGGTTTTAATTTCTGTCTTAAAAATATTTTTTCATATTTTCTATATATTAGCTTTTTAAAATTTCATTTGTAACTATACAGATTGAGAACAAGAACAGGGCATGGCAGCAGTAAGAGGTGCAGCTGAGAATGCAAGAGGGGTGTAACATAGATGCATGAGAGTACAATGAACAAAAGCTTTCATAGGAATGTTTCATGTAGCCTTTCTTTGACACCTCTGCCTAAAACCACCTTTAAAAGTAGGAGAGAGAAGCAGTATTCACTGCCCTTTTAAGTGCGATAGCTGAGACCAATGGAGTTAGTTATCATCATCAATATCCTTCTCCAGAAAGGATTTTCAATAGTCCAGTGGAAGCTGATGAAGTTACCATGATGCAAGTGAGACCATAAGCAATAACATGTCCAGATAAAAGGGAGGAGAGAAAGTGGAAGAACAGGAAGATCCGAGTACCCTTTGTGTTCTCTCCGTACCCCACACTTGCTGCTGGTCAGACAAGGGACTGAAATACAGTCCTGAATGAATGTTTCTCTTTTGTTGCTGGATTACCTCCTTCAGCTACTGATAAATCATAAGAATCCACACTACCCCTTTTCAATCATTTACTCTCTTTCAAAACTAATTGCTAGGACCTGTTGACTTGCCCTTTGGGCTGTACACCATGTGTGATATGTAGTCACATTATGATGACTTAATTCCTTCTATTCAAATTACTTGATGGAGAATTGCAAAGGATATCAGATTTTACTCTCTAGGACCTTCGCTTTCCAGTGTCTTGCCAGTTTAAGAGATGTCATGATGTCAATGACTTCTAAAGCTGCTGCTTTTACTAAAAAAGATAAACCTAACAAGGACTGGCATCCCTGGTCAGCACGTGAAATAAATATCAATTTTTTAACCAGCTACCTTAGAAGATAACAGTTAATATAGTATTGACAAATACACTGTAACATATGCTTAAGAATTCTGATCTCTAGAGTCAAACATTTAGTTCAACAAAAGAGGCAAGTCTAGAATTTAGTTCTACTAGATGCACCTCTTTCAAAGACTTCTTTTTTTGTGTGCAGATTCAACTTCAGAATGCAGTGATTTATTTGTCTATGGTTCTCAGGAGAAATGCAGGAATTATCGCCCCCTTTTATGCATATATAAATAAAGAGAAAAATAATGTGGATTTTTTTATTAAAAGGAATCACATTCTCACCTTAGGCAGAGAGTATACAAGTAAGATGTTTAAAATATGTAAGACCAGCAAACTGCAGTTGTAAGTTTAATATCTTTTATTGTTCCCCCAATAATAATCCTTTGACAAAAGACTATGCTATATCATATTCCTAGTACAGCTGTTTTGGTTTTGTTTGGTTTGTGATTTGGGTTTTTTTCCCTCTCCAGGTGGTGGGTCATTAGAACTTTCCTGGATAACCTCTATACAAAAAAATGTATATTTTCATACTCTCTATTGATCTTTAATGCATAATCTTCTAAATGACTAGAGACCTTCCAAGAACGGCTCTTATTTTTTTGTTACTTCTTTTTTCACCATGCAAGTTTAACATCAAGAGCTTTAATCAACATTAGAAGCATATTCCTCCTGTGGCCTAAAATCTACATGGCTAAATTTCCCCTCAGACTCCTTAGTCCTGGTAGAATTACTGAAATAACTTCTCCTTGGCAATATTTACATGGTCTGCCAGGAAACTTTCAGCATGAAAATTATAGAGACAGAAGAATAATCAATTAGTATTTGCTAGGAATGCTCTTTCCCCCTTGGCTAGGAGATCAAAGCTGAATCATTATTTGACCATATTCTAAATGCTTTATTTACCAAATGCAAATGCACAGTGAGAATGCATGCAATTTTTCAAGTAATTTTTGTCCATTTTAGGAAAAAAATCATTAAGAATGCCATAACTACCTATTACTGATGACATTTTGAATTGTACTGTTATCTGAATGAGCACTAATAGCTTAGAATGTTAAAGTCAATATACACAGTTATACGAAATAAATTCCAAATGGAAAGTAAAAGATAGTGTGATAATACATGTTGAGGAGAAAAACAAACCAAACAGAGTTACAGGTCAATGGTAGACACTTTTCTTTCATTTAGAGGACTCTGGAACAAGAATATTGGAGTAAGAAGAGTATCTTTCCACATGTCGACATTTCTATTTCTGTATGTCTTTAGACAGGTGAGATCTGAAATTGATAAATTCATATTTCTATCTTTGTTTCATTTTTTTTCATTCCTTTACACTGACTGTGTATATAAATTAAACTTCTGAATAAATATTAATGGAAGCCTTCATGGATTTGAACACACAAACACAGGATTATTTCTGAATTTAAGTGAAGAAGAGATATTCAGAAGGTGGGATTTTTAGCTGAGGAAATCACAGCCAAAACACTCCTCTGCAGACAGAATGTGTGACAGAAAGCAGCGTTAATTTCACATGTGTTAACAAACAATGGTTTGTTGTTGTTCGTAGATCACAGGACTTAAGCCTGTTGAACATCCTAAATAAAACTTTGATCATTTTTGGTAATGACCTATAGAAAAGTCGGTGTTCGACAGCAACCGGCATGCAGGACTGTGTGAGATACTGTGGTCTCACTCTGTTCTTAGGATAAAATGTAAATATGACATCTCAGTTACTACTCCATAGAAAACAGTTTTATGTCGATATTGTGAAAATTAAACACTGCATCAAATTTTTCATTTTCAAGGAACTTTCATAATTCTCTATTTATTCTTTGATTTCTCTTGATATTTTCTAAAACAGCTTTGCTTGCTATATTGGATTATGGAAGAACACTTAAATGGAGCACCCTGGTTTCTGGAATTACTTTAGTGAAACATGGAACAGCTTATGGTCTTGAAAACTTACACGTGGGAAAATAAACATGCTTATTAAGAATACACTGATAGTTCTCAGAAACACCAGTGAACTGATTAGTTAATAAGATATCAACCCTGTAAGCAGTAATTAAGACTGCGCTTATGAATACATTTGTAACAGCAAAAGTCCTAAACCTTGGACCTTGGTGGACTAACTTATTTTACAAAGACAAGAAGACAGAAGCCAGCATGTTTAGAGGTTTCTCATTTCATTGCAGTTTGTAAGGAAGCAACACTTACGTGAATGAAATTAACTCCCATTCCCCTGAGAGCATTTTGTTAAGAACAGTTTCACTTTAACTGAAGTAAATTTATAATTTCCTGAATGTAAAAAAAAAAATAAATAATAAAAAAAATTACTTAAACTCCCTTTGTCAGATGGATCATTTTCATGGTTTTTTTTCTTGAAATATGCAATAAAAAGCAGTCAAGGAACATAAAAACATAGAATTAATTGTTAAAGTAAGTTAAGGATAATCATAACAAAGAAAACGAAAATAATTGTCAACAATAAATAGGAATTAAATGTATATAGAAATGAACAAGGACTGAAGGGAATGTCTGGAATGTCTTTAATGTAGAAGAGCTAAAACAATCATAGTTCCCATGGAACAACCCCAGGAGAAAAAAAAAAGGGGGGGGGGAGGTGTGCACAACCTGAGGAGTTATTATTTATATATCTCACAGTAAAAAATTACTTTCTAATGTTGAACAACATATTAAAGTAAGTCTTTTTTCCTGTAATCAACATAATTATGCAGTGAAGAGTGACAGCAGCCATAATCATTTCCATAGCATATGAGTAAGTCCAGCCAATGCACAGATAATTTTTCATTAAGACAATTAAGTTAATGAGTTCTCACAAAACTGCCACTTCCACTCGTATATGTCCACACTCAAACAGACACACAAGATACAGAGAATTAAAACAAAATTGTAGATTCTGCCTACACGTTTCTCTCTCATTCTTCTGCGATTTTTTTCCCTGTAAGATGTAGAGTGAAAATCGTAAACAACTTGGCCCTGAGCACTCTCCTCAAAGTCCTTACCAAATACGAAAACAATTGTGGCTTTCTACTTTTAATATTTTAAGCCACCAAATGGTAAACAGGAAGAGTATGAATAAGATTAAGAGTCTGCAAGTTCCTACAGCTATTCAGATTACTCTTCTACAGAGTCTGCAAGAAAAACTGTTGCTTTTGGCTTAGCTGAGAGCTCCCTGTGCTTCTTATGTCAAGCTAAAGATAATAGATTTAAACGTTGCATATGTATACAAGTAGCTTGGGAGGGAAACAGATGCTTTAAAATGGCCTCTGTGAAGCACTGAGGGTGCAGATGGGGAATATGCTATTAAAACATGGCCATTATATTACTTTTACTATCTCCAGTCTGAAGGAAACAGAGGACAGTTAAGGACTACCTTGTCTCGAGATTCACTTAGGGCAAACATTAGCACACCCCATGTTAATAAAACATGCTTAGAAAGCATCTTACAGTAACGTGCGCTATGTAGCAAGCTGGAAATAGCCTACATCAGCTGTGAAGCATGAGAGCCATAGCAGAGCCAGCACCTAGTGTCCTGACTGGCACTTCTATTCTAAGCAGCGTGTTCTCGTTGCAAAAAGCTAGTGACAGGTAGAAGGTGTAGACCTCTGAAATGAATTACATATTTCAGGAATAAGAAACAGGCACGAATCATAAAGACTGAAGCTCAAATTTATTTCTTATTCATACCTCAGCCTAAAGTGACATGGTTACTAAAGCCACAGTAATAGTGTAGGGTTTATTTAAACTAACAGACAGAAGACTGTTTCAATATCATTGCTGTTTGTTGCAGTTAAACAAAACAAAACAAAACCCACAACTGGATATGTCAGGGACACACATCTAGTCCATCTCCAGATGTCTACAGCTGAGCAATCCACCCTAGGCTCTGGAAAGAGATAGAAGATTGATGTGATCTCTTTTGGAGAATTGTATCAGATTGAGATCAAATGCTCTCTAGAAGAGCTGATTATATTTTTTAAAAATATATCTTTCTATAAAAGACCTAAAATTGCCTAATGCTAGGTGAGATGAATTCAAGCCCAAGTATGAGATGTACTTGATTTGTGTTTGGGGTTTTTTTTCCGTTTCCTTCCCTTGTTTTGGAAAAGTAGGTAATTGAATTGCTACATGGATTGAAGAGAGCATTAAACATTTAACTTTTAACTTAGATGGGCCTTAGCTGACCATTGTTTGCCTTCCACTCCTCTTCCCACCTCCAACCATAAAATCCAATTCGTATAGTTACTATTTAGGAAGCTTATAGATACATCTCTCTTTCCAACTATAAACTGCTCAGACACAAACAGCATTATCAACTTTTTTGATATAAAGGAGTAGTAAACTCACTTTCAGTGAAAATTCACTGAGTACTTGATGACATGCTGGACAAATAGCAGTATAACAGAAATTATGTGCTTCACATAACAAATACAGCCCATGCAATATACTGTAGTTCAAAAACAGCCTAACGATGTGACAATACTTTCCTATATTACTAGTGAAACTCATGGATTTGTTGTACATAAGAGGTTTGCTCCTAGATAGTGTTAGATAATTAAAAGTTGAGAGACAGTGGAATTTAACCCAGAAAATTCTGAACTACTTTTTCAAAATGTTATGCTTAGCATTTCTCCAATAAGAGAAACAGCTGATGCACACCTACACTGTTAAAATCTTGACATATCTATTCTCCCTTTTTTATATTCTACTCTAGAAAAACCTTTGAAAATTATTCAAAACCAGTATTTCCAACAACGATAACTACATACCTAGAAGGCTGAATTCTCACCCGTCTATTAACTTCCCTTTAAAACTGAAAAATCTGAAAATCTGAGTAAAACAGTAAAAAACATTAAATCCTGACTTCACTGAAATCTGTAAGAACTTCTATAGTAATAAGATTTTTTTCTGAATGTTATCAGCTTACTCAACATAAATATGAAATTAACACATTGTTTCTGAAAAATAATTACCTTCAGACATAGCTGTTTGCATACAGACCTTAACTTTCTGTATGTAAAATGTAAACCACGCTTACAGCTTCTTCACCTCAGTTATAGCTATTTCCATTAAAAAAATCCTCTTCATGTCCCTGATTATGTTGAAGATCTATCTGTTGTTGAAAGTATGAAAGATGCAAACAGTTTGTTGTAAAAATATATTATTTTTCAGCTTTGTTCACTTTCAATACGTATTTCTCATTTGAAAAGTAATGATACATGGATGAAGGTAATCTTGAAATGTGAGTGACCTAAAAATCTTTATTGTTATTATTATAATGTGTAGATAAACTGCAAGATTTGAACAGTGTGAGCAGTTATTTTTTTTATAGTTGTTTATTTTCCAGCAGGCTATTTGATTGTTATACGCTGATCATTACACAAGCTAAATATCAAATGCAATATAAAAAGCATGTATCAACGTTACTCAGAAGAGGTCTGATGAATACTTAATTGCTTAATTCTGTGAAACATGAGAGAAAGAAAGGGTGGTTCTGGGTATGCCAATGTGGGGAACTTAAATGCTAAAAATTGAGACTCTGAAATGTAGATAAAAGATGAGCAAAAGCTTTAAGAATGGTTAAGTTCATACTTAGGTGCTTAAATTCCACATGTCAAATGTCTAAGACCTGTCACTAGACAGAAATTCATTACATTATCAAATTCCACGGTACCTTTGCTCCATACTTGCTCATTTGGAAAACAGTTTACAGATTTGTTTATATTCAGTGCTCCTCAGACATAGCACTATAATCAAAATAATATTACAATTTCAAAATAATTAATAAGATTTATCTTAAAAAGAGATTTTCCAATTTTCTTTTTATTATAGAAGAGGAATCATTAGCCGTCAAAACACAATAATGATGACAACAACAAAAATAATGTGGCAATAGTTTTCAAAACTCAGAGAGTGTGAATGTGACCACCTATCAAAAGTAAGTAAGAAAAATACGTATGTTTTTCAACTTAAATCACTACAAATAAGGAATGAGATTTTAGCTTCATTATACCTTACTTGAAATAGCCTTTGTAGTGATCATGTACTTATTAAGATTCTCTGAATAAGTTTTCAGCATCAGGGAAAGAAGTTCCAAATATTAGCCACACATAACAATCACAACTTCCCTGCAAAAAATTTTTCCTCTAAGGGTATGGCTTGGTCGTTAGTAGTTAATTTATGCTAACAAAACAAACAAACCAATCAACCAACCAAAAAAAAAAACCCAAACAAAAAAACCTACCCCAAAACAAACCAACCAACCAACCAAAACCACCAAACAATCAAAGCCAATATACTGGTAAAAATACAAAGCCTAACTTCACGCACATAACCCTTAATGTGCCAAAGTCCTACTTTCACTTCCTAATCCAAAACAGCAACATCAAAAATGAGATCAACGCAAAAATCCTAACACAAATCCAGATGTGTATTTTTACAATGAAATTCAAAAACAAAGAACGTTGAATTAAAAAACCAAACAAACAACAAAGAAAAAAACCTACTGGCATTTAAAAAAACTGGATCAAAATGGACAACCACAATTTAAATTCATGCACCTTGTATCTGATGTAGAGGAATAATTCTTGTACTTATTCCTCAACTTGCATAAACCATCATAGATGGCTGAACAGAAGATAGGTGTTCTGATGTGTGAACAAGAACTTGAGAACTGTGCAGAAACTATAGCACAGTCAATAAGTTAGAGTGCACAGACTGTAAACTCATTTTCATGAATATGGCTTTTAATTTAGAGCTAGACACATGCACAAAGTACTTGAAAACTCCTATCAATGCTCAGAAACTTGCAGATGACTACCAAGTGGCCTAATTTTTTTACTAACATTATGGGAAGAAATTGATTTACAGTGGAAGACTACTTTGCTGTAGCAGTTAATAGTACATTTACATGCCTCTATAATTTACTTCACTTACGGCTGTCTCTTATATTAATATTCATTATAAAAGTCCTCTTCTAATATTGCTTGATTTGACAGGAATGCATTAGCTATGACAAATGCTTTATAATGTACTCAGACAATATTAATACAAGCAGAACCTCTGATAATTGCTGTTACTTAAATACAAAGATTTTCTTTTTTATTTGAATTTACCCTTTCCTCTCTTCTTCCAACCCTTCACTAATAGAAGTTTTGATAACTATACATCAGTCAGAATCATTCCTAAACTCAGCTTGGCTTGCTGGACCGCAAGAAAAATGGAACCAATTCAGTCCTTTCAGAAATTTTAAGATACAAAAATTGTTATGATGTGTTGGTTTGGGAAGGGATGTTTTAAGTAGAAGTAAATCACTTTCCTTAGCTGTGATCTCTATTTTATGTTACAGTAAACAAATCTTTCCTCAGGAGTTGACTTGTTCATGAAATCTCCTTATCCATATGGATCACAGTCAGAATGCTTACAAGCATAAGGTAGAATAAACCTGGCTGCCAAGTTTACTACAGCTCTACACACTTGTAATAAGACTTGCCCAGAGAAACAGGGTCTGAAGTTTCAGAGGATACTTAAGTAAGGTACTACCACAAACTACATTCAAATCTTGCAACATAAATAGACAATAAAATTAGTCTATATAGTCAGAGTGCAGAGAGACCGATGGGCAAGGAGTTATAAAAAAAATAATTTACAGAATCCTGGTGTACACAGGGTAGAATCCATGACTCAACATTTATCACCAATTATATCATAATCATAGCTCAGCTTCATAAATATGTTAATTAATTCACTTGGAACAAAACACTGAAAACAAAGTTGCTGTAAAACAGGTGCTACCAGTGGTTTTGCTATAACAGTTATATGTCTATCTCATTCTCAGGCAAAGAGTGGCCAAAAATTAAACACTAAGCACACTATAATCAGCTGGATCAATCTCTTGTGTTTTCTAAGACATTAATAGGATATATTTTAGTAGTCTAAGTGAGATGTCAAAGTTCTCCAGATAAACATTTGTCATGCTCATACTTAAAAAACAGGCATAGCTTAGACTCTACTTTCTAGAAAGCCAGGTCCCAAGTCATCTTTGCAACAAATATTCAGGGAAAGCATTTCGCATTCCTGTTATCAATGGCAAACAGGTAGTTAATTCAAATAATAAACCTATTTAACTACCTATAGTCCAATGTTTGAAATGCAGAAGGTATAACTATTGCAGGAGTAATATGTCCACGATGCACAGCACAGCACATTCATAGCCTCAAGCAAACTTATATGTATAGAATGAATAAATGGAAACAAGCATGTTTTGTTAGCATAATTTTAAAGCAGATCATTCACTTTGCTATATTGTGCTACATCAGTTATGTTTTCCTTGTATTGAAGATGCTACTGTTGGGATCTGTGAGGGCTGGTAAGCTCTCCTCCCCAGGGCGGCCACAGTCCCTTCCTCTATGGAGACAGAAATGCCCATGGCTTGGCAGAGGGTATGGCACAAAACAAGCGCCCCAGATCCATTTTGGACTAGAATTTGTTGAGGAATATGCGAAACAGAGAAATAGAAATACCAGATAGACATGCCATTAAAGGACTCTGGCTAAATCCTGAAGCTCTTCCTATTTTTTGTTTCATGGATTCTGGGGCTCTGGCCAACACAGCTACCAAATAGGGAATGCTGCATCTAGCATTGACCTCTTAACACATAGCTGGAGCTTCAGGAATTCCTCCCTCAATTCCACTGGGTTTTATTCCCATTTTTCTATACATCAAACTGTCCCAGCTTCCTGGGATTTCTTCACCCTTTGATAATCCCAGTGCCAATCAATTACATAAAAATATGAACTGAAATTGGATAACCTCTTCTTTGACCCTGGAACTACTCTATTTATTAAACTCATAACACTATATCAACCAGTAATACATGGTAAATATACATTTACAAAATGGGCACTGGGGAAAATCTCTTTAAACCTCTCTCTGGTTCTTTGCAAAATTCTACCAATGATAACGCAAACCTTTAAATGTGCTTAAACACATCTTAACCATTCAGCAACTCTAGATGAAATAAATGTCAGTACTAAGTCTTTAAGATTCTTCTTCAGGGTACATGCTCTGTACATTTACAAAACTTCACAAATAGTCTATAAATAATTCTACCATGATGAGTTTCAGCACTTCTTTTAAAGCTGGAAACTATGTGTTTGACATATATAAGTATGTCTGATCTGGAAAACAGGCAAGTTTTTGCCATAATTAAAGTGGGAACACAACAAAAGAAGCTGTACACGACTGTACTGCTAATAAAGTCCTGTGCTGCTCTATCAGAATTGTTCATTTCCTTAGAGACCCAAAAGAGGAGTCTTGTATAGATTGCACTGTTGCTGCACTAGCGTGTAGCTAAGTTAGGTTAAAGAAACATTCCAAAAAATAGATGTTATTTGAATCATAGAATCATAGAATGGTTGGGTTAAGAGGGACCTTAAAGATCATCTAGTTCCAACCCCCAACCATGGGACGCTATTTCTTTCAAAATTTCCAAGTAAAAAAACCCCCAACCCAAATAGGTTGTCAAAGCACAGCTCTTTTACGAAAACATGTTTGTTCATATATGAAAGAAAAATTTCAGTTTCATTACTGTGACATCAGTCAACCGTTCGGTATCACAGAGACGCATCTTCTTTCCACATCTACTCTGTACAACTTCAAACCAAATTCAATTTCTGGAAGCATGGCCTCTTGAGTGATGATCACACCTGAAGTTAAATTAAATTAAGAAATGTCTTAAACTGGCTGTGAAATGATAAAATATTTAAATCTCCTAAGGCTTCTTCTGGTCAATTTATGAACTTTATTGCCAACACTTCAAATATTGTACTTCACATATTCAGGTCAGATGGCAAAAAAATTCCATTAAAATAAAATAAATAGTAATGAATTCTTCAAAGCAGGAGTTGAAGCCATTAGTAATATATTAGTTTAACTATGAACACTAAAAAGAAATATGTCTTTGCTCAGTTCACATAATCAGAGATATATTTAAAAAACCAAAACAAAACAAGTACCACAGAACTTCCGTACTTTGGTAAAATAGCAAATCTTGTTTCTTGATTCAGAGACTGTCCAAGTATGTAGTAATAACCTTGAAAAAGATACACATATTCTGGTATAAACTGGTACTGAAGGACTCAGTAGGTAGAACGGTGGGCTCAACTACTGGAAAGCACTCCCTGGCAACTGTAAAGTGGATGTGGACACAACAGTCATGGCTCAGAGTAAAGGAAGATAAATTCACTCCCAAACACGTAAGGCTGGAATTGTCAGCAATATCTCATGAGTTCCACAATGACAGCCATCTTTAGACACAGCATCCACAGTATCTGAAGAAGAGAAAAACACTAAGTTTAAAGTAGCACAGCTGCGTGCAAGAGCAGAAAAGAGAGAAACTGTTTTCTAACTTTCTGGTTTGGGTTTTGAGTTTGTTTGAATTTTGTTCTTGGGATTGTCTGTTTGTTGGTAGGTTGGGATTTTATTTATTTTTTTTTATAAACAGAGTCGGTAACAAACTGAATAAAAATAATACAGGCAGAGACTGAGGATAATACAAAATATAATAACCTGTTCTGGATCATCCAGATTAGTATCTGCAACACTTGGATTATTATTTTTTTTCCTCTGCATCATTGTTTTTCCCCTGAGCAGTCCCATTTCAAGGGTTTACTTTGAAGTGTCCTGGAAAGTGAAGTTTTCCATTTTTTAAAATTTCTTCAAAGTACTAGAAAGACTATTACCTGAAGGAAACAATGAGACAGATTTCCAGTCACAGATGGTTCTTCTAGACTATTACTGATCGACAAAAATGTAGCACAAAGTGCTAGTGTGTTGACAACCACACTGCTAATGCTAATTAGTAGGAGTGGGCTAATTAAAAATTCCACTAATTGTCTCCCTTTGTTTAAAGTTAGCTAGCAATTGTTAAAAGCTTAAAACAAAATGACAGTAGGAGATAGTCATCAAGCAGGCTTCACAGTTGTGATACAAGACAACCAAGGACTTTGACTTGGAGCCAGACAAACCACTGGATAATTAAAAGGCAGCCCGGTAACAACTCAGCGTTTGTGAACAGCCGTCACAGTGGACAGCTTGAAGAATTCCCTGGCATAGGAAAACAGAACTATAAACGAGGATCTCAAGTTTTTGTCCAGTGAAACACATGTGAAAAATTCTCAACAACAAAAAAGCTATGATGAAAGGTTTAAGTTTGCAGTACCAGGCTGGGTAATTTTCCTTTACATTTACCCAAACACACTAGTTAAGTACCACTATGTAAAGCGAATATTCAGATGGATCATTATCTGCCTTTTAAACAATTCAGTGAGCCTTAAATGCGTGCCCTGACTTTGATTCAAGAAAGCATTTGGCTATCTGCTAAAAACATGAAAAGGAGATGCGGCCCTGTGCAAGTGGAGGTTGGCCCTCCAAACCTGGCAGGGCAGCGGTTTTATCAGTATGAACTTTATGTCTACTCTATTAGTTTCCATGTTATCCTTCCATTCATCGTGGGCATAATTCACCTCAGTAGTGTGGTTACCATGCTCGCTGTTGATACCTGGAGCAGGAGCTACAGGGTCCATGACACAACATGTACCTCAGGCTGGCAAACTACAGTGAGAAAACAGTAGGAGAAACAAAAGCTCTTTTAGTTCCCATCTTCATCTTGGCAAATCAGTATCTGACCATCCAGGTACCCAGGTAATGTGGATGAATTTATCTACGTTTAAACAAAAACAGCTACCTGACTCATGCTTTCAGAAAATAATTATTGTAGATTGATTAGCGTATGTAGATTTTCATGAGGGAAGTGTGAGTCACAAGCTTATTGCCACAAAGGCAATTGTTATTGGGTTAAAAGTTCCCAAATCAGCAGCATGAAATAAAAGAGCTGATTCACATTATGAGATACTGCCATCCATACTATCGATTCTGTATGGAAGCTTTCCCCAGGTAGCATGCTCCCAGGGGCTGGGAGCATTCTCACTCCTGTGCACACACACAATAGGAGTGTCCCCACTAATGATCTGTTAAACTGTGCTGCTCATCTACACTAGTCGTACTCTGTGAGGGAGATAATGCACTAACCCTTCTCCAGACCATTGCCCTTGCCCTGCATCTGGTGGTGTAACAAGAACTAGCAACCAGGAAGCACATGCGGGAAAGGGAGAAGTGTGACAAGGTTGTTTGGCAAGATCTGCCACATATTTCAAGCTCCCTATGTATTGCCATCAAGACCTGCTGATACGTCCTTATACTTGAATGCAGGAAATGAAGAAGGCATCTTTCCTTATTGGGAAATGTTGGTTTATTAAGGGCAACTTCCACAAGCAAATTTAACTAGATGGCTGGTGTGGGTAATCTAATGATGCAACTTTCAGATGGATTTGCTAAGATGATGCTAGAAACTTGCAGCTATTAAATCAGCAGAGCAGAAAATGAACCAGAAATAGTAAAAAAGTAAAATGTAGCAAAGGAAGGGATTAAAACTGCATGGCAGCTGTCTCAGGACTCCTCTGATAAGATGAATGAACTAAAGAGTTCATTTGAGTGCTCTAATGTAAGAAAATGGCTATTTGCAAGCAGAAATGAGATAATTTGAAAAGTGTGATAAAAAAGTCTGATTTTTAAAATTTGCATTCTCTGTAATACTTAGTTGGAAACACGGTTTACTAAAAGTAATGCTACTGCCTATTCTTTGATCAGTGCAGAGCTACTGGATTAAATTAGATCCTTCTGAATCTCCTACCATGCTTATTATAGGGCTTAAAACTAACCACAGGTGGAACAAGAAAGTGGAAACAGTACTAAATTCTGATGGAAAGAAGTAGGAAGAATGCTTGAAAGTATACAACTTGGGAATAGAAGCGTGAATTTTAATTCTCAATTAATGATATTTCTAATAATGGCAAAAAAAAAGGAAAATAATAAAGCAGGTATAATAATAGAAAGAAATCAGTTGTTCAGAGAAATAAAACATCTTTAATTATCTGGAGTCAATTTTGTGACATAATTAAGGACACTGAGACAGGCTACAGGCACAGCTTCGCACCTTAAACCCTTTGCCTATCCAGACAAACCTATACCAGCAGTTACAGTTTTCTAGGGTTTTATTTAATCAAGCACTATTTACTTGCTCAGTCCTGTTCAAAACACAGAAAGAGAAAATATTATGACCTATGTAGTACACACTTCAAGAATCAATTCTTGAGCTTTGAAAATGCATGTTGTTTGACTGAAGTCAAATGAATTGGCCTCATGTTTAAATTTAAATACTATTAAATCTGTCACATAAGGACTTCATTACAGAATACCTCAAAAGTATAATACACAAGATCTGCAGTCTCCAAGAAGCAAAGACTTTTTTTCCTGGGAGGAGTCAAGAAGACAAATTATGTATTTGAAGCCAGAAAAAAATATGTATGTTCACAGTTTTTTCTAACAGAATGTTGCCCAGAGGACTTCCTTTATTAATTCCTGAGTCAAACCTAATAGCTTTGGTCAAATGATTATGAGAATCCCACATGAGATTCTGAATATGGTATAATCCTTCTCAGTTTTAAAAAGGTTTTGTCTTGAGTGTGGAATGAAGCTAACTATTTTGCACTTCCAGTCTTTGGATATTGCCATACCTCCCAACTACTAGGAGCTGTTTTACTATTAGATTGTTGTTTTCATGCAAATTTGTATAGACTGTAATCAAAATATTGTTTACATTCTCTGATAAAGTAAATACTCAAGCTGAATGCATCTATTTTGTTAGGTCTTTCATTATTAAACCATTAAATAATTGTATTAGATCTTCCCTAAGTTTCCACTCAATTTGATGATACTATTTGGAAAAAAATAGATAATATAGCTCATTTACAGTAATAATAGAAACAAAAATCTTTACATTCCTCCATTATTCTCTGAAAAAAAGGCTTTTTTACAAGGCTTTCTGGAAACATCACTACAGCAGTAGTTCCCATGTAGCTGATATTTAACCATGTATTCCCAAGTCACCTTCACCTCTACATGAAGTCCTCCAACTTTTCAATAAATTCTGTATTGTTCTTTCCTGAGAACAATACATTTTGTTGTATTAAAAGCATTTGATTCATTGAATCTCCAGATCACCTCTATTACTTGTCCAGAACTCTAGCTTTTGTGCTATTTGCAATTTGTAAAGACTTTATAATTCCTTGCAGGTAAGCGATGATGTAAGATTAGACTGGAGTTAAGACACTACTCCAAAAGAATTTCAGAGGAATATTCTAGCCAACTTGTACCTCATGATTGCATTCTAAGACCTATAATTATCAGGCTTAAATCCACTTAATATGTTCCATATTCATTCTGTATTGTTCCAGTATCTTAGACAATTTTTAACCTCTGCACATTCTAGAGCCGTGCAATCACAAAGCATCAGCACGCTTATCCTTTATCAATCAAATATGTAATCTCATAAAAACAATTTTAGGTAGGAAAGTTTAACTTTCTATCAATTCATATTCTTTGTCATTATATAATTGATGTCATTTACTTCAGTACTCAAGTCCCCTGTCAGCTCTTGCTTTATTTTTCACAAGACTGGTGTCAGGCTGATAGACCTATAAATACTTGATTCATCCTGTTTATATGTTGTGAATACTGACACAACATTAACTTTCTTCTAGTCCTTGGGATATTCCAGCATCTACAATGTACAGAAAAACATAACGGTTTCTCCAGAAAGCTCTTCATCTGCTTTTCTAAAAACTTTCACACGCAACTTTTCCTGATCTGTTGTCTAATTTAGTAGTTGTGCTTAAATACACTTAATGTTACCATTAGCATGGAAAGCATTTAAACATCAACATTATCATTAAGTTTATACACAACTAAACTGTTTTTTTCCCTTCTCAAATCAAATCTATCAGACACATTTCCTTGGTTCCTGTTACTCTTAGAAGCACCTTTTTATTTCCCTTGACGAGCCTATATTTATTCATGTATCCATTTGTTTCCTATAAAAATATTCTGTAATTCTACTAATTTATATGAATTGTTCTAGCTCCTTTGATACTAATTCCACTATGTACATGCCATAAAATAAGAGTTTTAATACGGGGAGTTTGCTATTTGATGTATCATGGTGGAGTACAGAATGCAACAAGATGAAATAAGAAATACACAATAATTCTTCAAAATGTTTGAAACACTATATGGATTTAGAGATGAAGAGACTCTTAACATACCTGTTCTGAAGTTATAGGTGTGGCCTGCCTGAACTACCTACAAGCAAGCCATTTAGTACATGGAAAACTGCATTACATCTAAGAAGCACAGAGTTCAGATGAATAAAGACCAACAGCATGCTTACTTTCCTCCTCAAACAGATATTGCAGCCACAGCTATGCTTCGTCTCAAAATAAAAATGTTTGCTGGTGCTGAAGATACCTTAAATAAGCTTCAGCTTATCTTAGGTTTATTCATATGATTTACAACTGCAGTGCTGGCAACTTTAAAACAACTAGATGTTAGATTAATTTTTGTATTCTGCCATATATTCAGTAATTCAAAACACAATACATTTCTTATTTATTTTTTTCTTGTTTAGAGGTAAGGAAGGGAGACAACGGCAGAAACGGAGAAAGTATTAGGTCCTGTCTGATATTTTAGTTTGTTTTATCTTTGTTTGACTGGGAACAAATATAAAATGAATATTTTCAAAGTTGAACTCCATTAATACAGTGAGTGGAAGGTATATTTTAGCAAAGGAATGACATGGTACAGAAGAATTTCACCTATGAGACTTCTCCAGCTGAGGAAAGAAATCACTGATCTGCTAACATTACATTTCAATACATTATTGAAAGAGGTGGAATACCAAATGGAAGACAGAATAAATATAATTGTTGCAAAATAAAGTTGTTCTTAACATTCTTACAGTAGTTTTGAATAGTACTCAGTTTTGGCCTGTTTCTGAAAATGCCTACTACATGTACATAGGATAGTCTGTTTCTAGAAATAATGATTTCTGCTGTGCTGAGTTCTTGTGACATGAATGGCCAATGAAATGGACTGGGTAAAGCAGATTTCCCTATGTCTGTTAATACAACTGTTCCAGCTCCAGTTGTCTTTAGATCACTATGAATGGTGTTATAAGGGCATCGGATAGCAATGGCCTCAAACATTTAACACAGTACATTTACTTATATTCTTAACCACAGTATCCTCCTTTCTTGGTTTAGGCATGGCACAAACATGACATGAACAACAATAGAAAATAATCTAAGCAGTTCTAAAGCATCTTTGGAGATGAGGTCACCTTTGTCTTAGAAATGTCCCACACAAAACAAAACCAGTCCTTAATCAGGTAACAAACTACTTACTATTTCTACATTGTCTAGCCAATATGATGTCAGCTGGAAAAACATGGATCACTTAAAGGAAAACATACTTACTCTGCTGTTGCCCTCAAAGCAGACCCTTCTCATTCTAAAAATTCCAGACTCACAAAAACTGACCACCTATCTGAGAGCATCGGATCAAGAAGTTTCTGCTCCATTCCAAATTAGTCCATAAACTGACAAAATAAACAATTATGCAACAGTAACAGGCTTCTGAATGCAATGCTTTACAATAAAAACTTGAAAGAGGATCTAGGACCGCAATACCACATTTTTTTTGAAATCCCAACAGCCAGAACTGCTGAGCCTTCAGATCCATCCTACTAGCTAGTGCCAGTGCCATTCCCCACATAACAACACAACACACCATGAAGAATGACTCGTTAAGTAGATACATTATACAGTGCTTGATCCAGTTTTCAGAGCAATACTGATGAATAACTGATAAACAGAAGATTACTTCCAAGATTTCTAGTAGTTACAACTACAGGCACACAGCAACCAAGCTGACATCTGCCTGAGATACTATAAAAGACCCTATTTAATATTTCAATAGAAAATGCTTTTCAGACCTACGAACAATACCATTGTTAGTATTGGACCTTCATACTGATTCAATTGGCTGATACAGATGTTGTGACTGACAGCAGTTTCTATCTGTAGGATTATTCAAGCATAAAATTGTTGTCAAGGCAATCCCAATCAAAAGCAGCTGGGTCCACAGAAAACACATGGCGTTCATATGACGAAGCTCTCAGCATATGTAGATGCGAGCAAAGAAGGATTTTATTGCACATTCATGATCAATTGAGGCACACATAAATTACTGTAATTTTTATATCACCATTTAGCTACACTCTGAAAGAAAGAAAAAGCCCTAGTTTTACACAGAGATCAAAAGAGAAGCTATTGTCTTCAAAATTACCATTGAGCTCTAATGCAAAATTGGTACAACAGTCTGTAGAATGCTGATAACATTTTGTGCTGCAGTTAGCTACAGATTGTCTGAAGTACAGAAAAGTCAAAGCATAGATGATTTAAAGTCAAAGATGATGTAGCACAGTTAAATTTTACTGGTTTGGGCTGAATTTTCCAAGCATGTATTTAAGAAAACTGATAGCTGTGAATCGGTAATCTCTAATTTCCAAGCAAATTACAGGACAATCAGAAAATAAGAACAACTCTTTCAGACTATAATTTCATTTAAAGATTTTTCATTAAAATAAAATTAAAAAAGAAAATGTTGAACCTTCAGAACTGAAAGATTGGGAGGTCGACCATAAAGTCCTATAGCCAGCTATGAAATCCATCTGTGTTGTGCTAATCACTGAGCAATTACTCCTCATTTATTATTTCACACTTGCAACTTTGGAATGCTCCACTCAAAATATCTCAAAGAAGTTAATATGAAGTAAGAATCCTTACAAATTCAAGCTTGAAGGTCATTGTTCTGTTTTGATGTGTACTAAAACATTGACTTGTAAAGGAAATCAATTTACATCCAGGATCTCACAAGCCTAAACACAGAATTAGCCTGTTAATTCTGCTGTGCCCTAAGCAATGCCGAAATGATCTGAAGAAATTGCTTGCCTAAAGAAATGCACACTTTATGATATAATAAAGCATACAGAAACAAAACAACAGCTAAGTTATACAAACAGACTGAACTGAATTTGTCTTCTTAGATTAAACATCCTTAACATAATAATTACATATACAAGGGTATCCACAGCCTAATCTGTACCAGCAAACTGCACATTGGGGTCATACAGTAAATTGTTTCTGCACCCACCAGCAGATTTTGAATAGTATTAAATACTATTTTGAATTTTAAATATAGTTGACATTTGTATAATTATTAGAAACAGAATTTCTTTTAGTTACAAGATTACAAGAAAATCTGCTCTCTATAAAAATGCTAATAAATAGGCAGTGGCACTTTTAATTAAATGTATGTTAATGTCATAAATACAGCAGTATGTCTTCCTCAGCTTTCCTTAAGAAAGGAAAATTTAGGGCGGTTTTCATTAAGAACAAAGGATTAAACAAATAACTCAAAGAGCAAATGATAAAATAGAGTAGCTACACCAAGAAACACCAGAAATAATCCAATAATTCTTAATATATAGAAGCTGTCACAAACCTTAAAGCCTAGCCATTACCAAAATCTACGTTTATAATAAAAAAAAGAAAATAAGCTCAAAAGCTGAATGTGAGGGAGATAAAATGAAAGTGGAAATTAAATGAAAGGAGAGATAAAAGGAAACTGATTTTCATTTTCAAATGGAAATTCCTTTCCATTACAGGTTCTGGAGCTGAAGGAAGAAACGCACAAATCCATCTGTGTACAGAGCTAACGTACACACGACTTTGACTAAGTGACAAAAGAAAGCAAGCATGATACCGGAGGAAACAACAGTTTGTTACCCCTCATGAGCAAAGGGCAAATATTGCAAACAAACTTGTAGAAACATATTCCTATAAATATATTCAAAGAATATTTCTTCATATTTTTAAATGAAACTGCTGTAGTACTAGCCAGTTATATGTTGTTCTTCTATAAAGATTCATACAATCAGGTTTTCACTTGACCACTACATTTGCGCATTTGGTTTGCGTGGCAAGATTTTGGTAAGGGGGGAGCTACAGGACTGGCTTCTGCGAGAAGCTGCTGGAAGCTTCCCCTATGTCCAATAGAGCCAATGCCACCCAGCTCCAAGATGGATCCACCGCTGGCCAAGGTTGAGCCCATCAGTGATGGTGGTAGCGCCTCAGCGATAACACATGTAAGAAGTCGGGGGGAAATATAAATCTGCACAATAAATTGCAGCTGAAGAGAGGAGTGAGACTATGTGGGAGAAACAACTGCAGACATCCAGGTCAGTGCAGAAGGAGGATAGCAGGTGCTCCACGTGCCAGAGCAGAGATTCTCCTGCAGCCCATGGTGAAGACCACAGTGAGGCAGGCTGTCCCCCTGCAGCCCATGGAGGTCCATGGTGGAGCAGATATCCACCTGCAGCCAGTGGAGGACCCCACACCAGAGCAGGCTGATGTGCCCAAAGGAGGCTGTGACCCCATGGGAAGCCTGCGCTGGAGCAGGCTCCTGGCAGGACCTGTGGCCCCATGGAGAGAGAAGCCCAGGCTGGAGCAGGTTTGCTGCTGGGACTTGTGACCCCATGAGGGACCTGCACTGCAGCAGTCTATTCCTGAAGAACTGCAGCCCATGGGAGGGACTCATATTGGAGAAGTTCGTGGCGGACTGTCTCCCATGGGAGGGACCCCACACTGCAGCAGGGGAAGAGCGTGAGGAGTCTTCCCCTGAGGAGAAAGAAGTGGCAGAGACAACCTATTCCCTGTCCCCCTGTGCTGTCCAGGGGGAGGAGGCAGAGAATTCGGGAGTAAAGTTGAGCCTGGGAAGAAGGGAGGGGTGGGGGAAAGGTGTTTTTAAGTTTTGGTTTTCTTTTCTGATTATTCTTCTCTGATTTGAATGGTGATAAATTACACTAGTTTCCCCAAGTCTGTTTTGCCCGTGACGGTACTTGATGAAGTGATCTTTCCCTGTTCTTATCTCAACCAATGAGCTTTGTGTTATATTTTCCCTCCCCTGTCCAGTTGAGGAGGGGAGTGGTAAGAGTGGCTTTGGTGGGCACCTGATTTCCAGCCAGGGTCAAGCCACCACAGTTTGAAAAAAAAATTTCCTACAATTTAGAGCACTTTTGATTCTTAAATAAAGCAGCACATACTGACTAATAGCAAAGAGTCCCTTGACTCCTTACTAGAGATCTCAAAGAGACACAATGTTTTAATAGGAGATGTTCACTAGGACACCTATGGTTAAATGTAATATGAGAAAGATGAAGTGAGTATTTTAATACTAAACCACACATACTCCAGCAGTCTACCTTTATTAGGCAATACTTTTCTTTCCATATATAAAAAATTAGCTGAGAAAAAGGCTCCCTTTTTTAAAACAAACAAAAATATCAAGAAACTCTCTTCTTGTCAGTGGCAAATCTAAAAGCTATTCAAAAGCATAGTAAGATTTCCACTTGACAGACAGAAATAGTGTCATTTGTTACATGACCATTCAGAATTTAATAACACAACTCAGATTTTGAACACTGAGCATCAAATTCTTACAGGGCAATTCATGCTTCAGTTAAAAAGATTCAAAACCTATGGGAAAAAAAAATGGAGACATTGCCAGAAAGGGCAAAGAGGTTGGAATTAGTCTCAGCTACCTTTAGGTATCAGTATAGCAGTTCATATCTGACCTAGTCACCACAGGTGTTTTTTATACTTTTTCCTTAGGTCTTCACCATTCTTCTGATTTATTATACATGTTTACTTTACAGTAAGATGAATTGTGCCCTAGACTTCATTGATGTGATCTTCTCTCACACCAAGGAGAGCCAGTGAAATTAGTGTCAATATGTACGTCTATAGCTGGTCAAAGAAATTCCATCTAGGGTCTCAATGAATATTATGTTTAATAACCTCAGCCCTTCTCTCCTTCATATATTTAATAAAAACAAAAGTACAGATGAACAGTCTAAGCAGTTCAGTAGTTCTGTTAAAACATTCCCTGCATTTGAAGCTGAGTTCTCTATCTCAGTAATGGCATGACATCCTGCATACTGTGCAACACATCACCACTCCCTACCTATCTACAGACCAACTTCAGCTCCAGTGTAAGATGGTGTTAAGGCAACTGATCTGCATTAGCTTTTACTCCCAGTATCTGCAGACTATGAGTCATCCCACAGAAGCATAGTTAAAGGTTGCAAGGGTGACAAAATGCACTATAGAATTATTAGAAAAAGCCCAATACATGAACACAACACAGTATGTAACAGGGCATGAAGTACACTTAAAAAGAATAAAACAACTCTGAAAATAAAAACTCTGAATTTGTTATGTATTTCAACAGAAAGACATAAAGAAACCATTTAAAATGCAAGAGAAAGAGCTTTGCACTTCAATCAGGTCCCATCAATGATCTTTTTTTTAATTTTAATTGCACTGAAAATACATTTTATAACACTAATGCATGTTACATAAATTCAGTGTGATTTGCCTGATGGTAAACTAGTGCAAACATATCAAAGGAATGCACTAGAAGAATTTAGAGGTTTGGATAAGTCTTACTCATTTCCCTTTTAGTTCTTTTCTTTGAGCTTATTCTTATTTTTTTCTTACAGTTTCTTAGTTCTCATTTTTACAAAAATACGCAAAGGATAATACAAAAAATGCTGGATGAACTGCCAGGCTCAAGAGCTTATGGTCACCAGCATAAAGTTGGAGGCCAGTCACTAGTGGAGTCTTCCAGGAATTGATACTGGTACCAATACTGTTTAAAGTCTTCATTAATGACCCAGACAATGGGACAGAGTGCACCCATTGGCAAGTTTGCTGATGATAAAAAACTGGGAGGAGTGCCTGGTACACCAGATGGGTGTGCTGCCATTCAGAGGAACTTGGACAGGCTGGAAAAATGGGGCAACAAGAATCTCTTGAAGTTCAATGAAGGGAAATGCAAAAGTCCCACAGCTGGGAAGCAATAAACCTACATGCCAGTCTGGGCTGGGGGCTGACAATCTGGAAAGCAGCTTTGTGGAGAAGGACCTGTGATCCTGGTGGACACCACTTGAAACATAAGCCAGCAATGTGTATAAATACCTGATAGGGTCAGAGGCAGGGAATAAAAAAGACAGAGCCAAAGACTCTTTTTCAGTTGTGCTCAGTAATAGGACAAGACACAACTTCAGAATAAACTGAAATACAAGAGATTGGACTTAAATACAAGAAAAACCTTCTTCACTCTTCTTTACTCTGAGGGTGGTCAAACACTAGAATGGTTTGCCCAGCAAAAGTTGTGAAGATATTCAAAACTCAACTGAAAGATGCTGAGCCTCCTGCTCTAGCTGACTCTGCTCTAACCTGTAGGGGTGGCCCTGTCATGTCCAGATGTCCCTTTTGAGGTTCCTTCACAGAACCTCAAACATTCTGTGATCCTGTGGTATTTGTGGCTGCCAAACTCCAACATATCTTCCTGAACCTCTCCATTTCATGCCATCTTCCTTCCTTCCTCCTCAAAGTTTACCCTGACTTACCACATCATTTCCAATTTCTTTCTCCTTCCTGCCTTCCTTTTTTATGCCCAAGACTTTTCCAGACTGACCACTCACTCCCACTCCACCTGCTCTCCATTTCAGAATTATCCCAGCTGGACCAAAACTGTTATTTCAAGAGCAAGTTTCATCTGCTGACCAGAATTATCCTACCACTTTTTAGATAAAAAGATAAAGGAGGTGGGGGTGGGGGTGTAAGACTGGAAAGGGGTAGCACAACTAAAATATTCCAACACTGAAGAATTTTAGTATGTGTCAGTGAAAGAAAAATAAAACTTATGCTTTCTCCCATGCTATCACCCACACATATGCTCAGTACCTGAAAAAAACCCAACCCTTCTCCTTTTTCTTCTAATCCATCCCTCAGTGTTTTAATTTTCTGTGATACCTTTAACACGTGAACTTGTTTATGCTACTGCTCTTTTAAAACACCTGCCTACTACATTAATAACATCTATCTCCCTAAGTTATCTCTCATCTTATGTGTAGACTGTAAGCTTTTTAGGACAGGTGCCAGTATTTTGTTCTCTGACAGCACAGGGGTCTCTTAGCTGTTAAGACTGTACTAATGATAGATGATCTTGTCTGTGCCTTGGTCCAGATACACACTTTTTCTGTTCACATTTTTGTCTGTTTTTAAAAGCTGTTTGTTGCATCTAAGTACATAGGATTTAAGACATAGTTTATAACATTCAAAAGCAACATTAAAGACTTTGCCATAGTGATGGCTCCCAATGGCACGTCCCCACCCCGGAAAGGTCTATTCCTTCTTCTCTATCAATAGAAAATGATCTAACTCATGCTGAAATCTTTGCTGAATAAATAAATAAATAAAAATAGCAAATCCTCAAGACATAATTTGTAGTAATGTGGTCATGGAGAGTCCTTTTTAACTTCAAATAGCTTTGGAAAAGATCAATACTTAGACATATGAAACAACTATAGGGATATAATTTTACATGGATATAATCTTGGACACTCACTCCAGATTCAAAAAATCCAAGTGTGGGAGAATGACTTTACTGGACAGGACATATAGTTATGATGATAGAACACAGTATAACTAAATATATTCTAAAAGGTATTCCCAAAGTATCTGTTCTTACAGCCACAGTGAAAGTATGAAGCATCTTTATGAGGAAAATATACCTTGGCAGAAAGGAGGGGCAATCTGTAAAGCTATCAAGGACATTTAACAACTTTATGTCAGGGAATATGTATGCATATGTTAAAATATGGTGATAATAGGATTTTTTATTGTCACCCATGAACTGCAGAATCAAGAAATACTGAAATCTGGCTCAAATACTACCATAAAGTAGGCTCGTCTTTGGAATGGTCACGCTTTCAGGTTTTCTGTCCAGGGTGACTACAGGATTCACATAATAAATGGTAAATACAGATGAAAGTAGGCCGTCAAGTAATAGAACCGGTAACAAAGTTCCCACATGTTGATAATGGCATTGTCCATTATGTGACTACCAACATAACTCTTCATGAAATTTCTTCATTCCCTCAACGATTTCTTAAGTTCAATCCTGCTAATAACAATTTGTTTAAAGGGGTAAAAAAAAAAGTAGACACTTTCACAGAATGAGCAAAATGACCCTGTATTTTATGTTTTCTCCTTAACACATAGTTTAACCACCAGGAATCCTTTCTGAAATGTTTTAAGGAGTTTGCTTACATTGTGGGTTGCACAGTCTCCATTATTTATTGCAATAACACATGCTGGCTCCACATCTAATAAAACAGTTCCTGAATAAGCAACATAAAAAATTGCTGCTTTAGATCTTGAATCAGTTTGCGTACTCTGTGGTCTTTTTCATAAGCTTCATTGCATAGCACTGCAGATTTCCTGATGACATTTTGTTTACTGGAGCTGCTAACAGTACACAGGACCAGTGAACTGAAGTCCTGACCAATGCGCTGTGACTGACATGTAATTCACCATTTCCCCACTGCCGTACATGATATATTGGAGGTAATATGAACATGACCCTATCCTCAGTGTATTTGGGATCAACCACTAATCTTCAGCAGAGAGCTTTAAAATACTGTAGAAAAAGCTTTTGTTCCAAATGATCACAAGTGCAGGGGCTTAGTAACAACTTATTTCTTGTTATGAAAGATTAACGGATGAATTATATTCATTAGTACAACTATTTCTTCAGAACTGCATGTTATTATCAGAATATTTGACTTTTACAGCAGTCATTTACAACGTGCAAATTCACACAATGCTGTATATTCTGATGTTATTCTGGCTTTCAGAAATCATTTTGCCCTCAAAAGTTCTATCAAGCAAACATAAGACACAGAACAACTGGAAAGGAAAGAAAACTCAATTAATGAAATTTTTAACTCGTCAAGTTTAACAGAAAATTTCATCCTATTGGCTACCCAAAATTTTCTTTTTTTCATCCCCCTCCCGCTATGCATACATGCTTTATTCTACAAAGGATAGTTTACAACAAGGATGCTATTCTACTGCCCGTTACATCAATGCTGACCTGTAATAACTGCATTTGGATAGAACTGGCAGCCTTTCTTTGAATGCCACTAGTTGAATAGGGCTTTTGACAGCAGTTGAATATGGTGCTCAGTATTTTGTGAAATTGTCAGATTTTGGGCTTTTTGTCAATTAACATCATTTTGTGTCTTTTAGAATGCCATTAAGGCCGGTACTTCTAATATACAATACATGTATGTATACGTGTACATACTTATATGTATACACACATTCTGTGAAACTAATTCAGAAAGTCACAAACAACTTGTAAACCTGAGGAAACTCCTGCATAGGCCACTGATTTTGTGTGCAACTAGATTTCTGATGTTTTCTTACTTATGCTGATATAAAAACTGATTTGTACTACTGACCTTGGATACAAGACAGTTCATATATCTTGTCAGGCATCTAACTCAAAGCCTGATGGAAAGACTCAAACTGGTTTTAAGGCACCTTGGAAAATCCTTCAAACTTACACAGCATAAGATAAATCTTTTGAATAATACATTTTAAAGCTTTAAAATATCTCTTTTTACTTCAGTTATTTTCTCCAACCACTAGATCATATTTTCTAAATAATAAATCAGTCTATGACTGAATACTTGTATAAGCCTATAAA
>JAVJGI010000050.1:105563153-105608552 GCA_035590275.1 Ibycter americanus | reverse complement strand
CATACAACATTCCCCTTTCTGTTCTGAACATGCCAACAGGTAACAGCAGGAGAAACTTCTAAACCTATTTGTATGTTTAGAAACACATATATTTTCATAAATGACTTCTGGCATTGCTCCTATTCTCTCATGCTTCATTTCTTTCATTATAGAAACAAAAGTATTCAGAGTATTTTCTTTCTTCCCCTTTTTTTTGGGGAGGGGGGGAGGAGGGGTAACAAACACAAAAATAATGTAACAATTGTTACTTAAAGCCATCCCATTAATTGTCACTTAAAGCCATCCCATTATAATTAGGATATAAATCTCCATAAAAACATATGCTGTCTCCAATAAAGGGCTATAACAAAGATATATATAAGGAGAGAGATAGACATAGAGGTATCTGTCTATAACAAATATAGAAAAGATGTATCTTAAGGAAGGTACTACACATGTCTGCAAGGTACTTTTCTGTTATACTATAATTGGTTTCGTACATCCATTTACAATGCTAAACTTACTGCATCAGTAGTGGTTCCAAACGAGCAGTTTTCAGCATCAGTAGAAAGGTCTCTGTCATTTTACAGCTTTGGCTTTTTTGCCGTGGCTGTTTTTGGCTTGTGTTTTGGGGAAGGGGCATTGATTATGACTAAATATGCAAACTGCATCCCTTCACACACAAGAGCAGTCACACCTTGTGAGATACCAGACTACCCGTCAGTGAACTTACAACCTTCCTTCGAAATTTCCAGTACAATAGCCACTTACTTAAAATGCGAGCTTAATCAACTCCTGTTGACTTTACCAAATATTTACATAGATTTTATTTGCAAAGGAGTACCTTTTACCCACACAATAATTTAAAGGATATTATTTCAGTCTGAAGACTCATTTAAGCAGAATAACTGGCATCTATAGCACTTACCTGGTTGTGTGGAATAGAGGTTATACAGCTATTTTCCAGCTCAAACCCATGCAATAGCCATTTGAAAAAAATAATGCAATGTTTGAAATTTATGAAAATTAGGTTTTTACTAACAATGGTTTTGTAAGAGGCTTCTAGACACAAATAGTACAATTTGCTACATTGTTTGTGTTTAAAAGAAATGTGTCATATGTAATTATTTATATAGAGACACTGCATATAGACTAGGAGGTTTAGATCTGTTGATATGTAATAGTTCAGCCACTATAAAAATTAATCAAGTCATGAGTATTGCATTCTGTCCTAAAAGAATGACAAGCCTCTTTTCACTAAGAGAAATCAGTTACATGACTGTCATATTCTCACCAGCCTATTGATAAGACTAAAAGAAATCAATATCACACAGAAAGATGGGTCGAGCATGAATCAATGGGGCAAGCACATAACCAAACAGACATGGAATTTAACAAGGAAAAAAAAACCAAACCAAAAACCAAAAACAAACAAAACCAACAAAGATTGTCGCTTAACCTGTTTTGTCAGAGCTGGTATTGATGGTATTGGTAGTGATGGAAGTGAAGGTAGTCTTTGCGCTGTCCTTGGTAGTAACAGATTTCTGCTTATTTTTCATGGCTTCCAGTGCTTTGAGCTTCTTGGCATGTTTAGTGCCTTTGTAGTGGGCCGCAGCCTGGCTCTACAAAGGAGAACAAAATGAACCATGCAATCAGGCTCATTTCTAAACTGGCATTCTCTGTATTAGTACAAATACAGACTACCTTTCAATAATGGGTACCATTCACATTATCCAAGTAGTGACCAAACAGAAAATTGTACTTAGAATGATGCTTGGAAAACAATAGAAAAAATACTCAAGCAACCCCAATTTGACAAATACAGTATATTACTGTATAAAAGTATATTACTTTCAGACCAAAGTAAGATTGATTTAGCCTACCATGCTACCATTAGTTTTCCTATCACGATTTTTTTTTACTTTGACATTTAAAAAAAATTAATTCTCAGGCAACAGGGAAGAAGGCACTCTACTCCCAGTAGCTCTGCACTTTTCCAGTCTCTACTTCAAACTAGAGATTTTGTCAAAGATTCCTTCAAAGAACAATTTACTATTAACAGTGGTATCGGGAACTTCTCAGCAAAGACTGACACTAAAAAACAAATAAAAAAAAAAACCCCAAACCAAAACCAAAGCCCAAACAAAAGCAAGCAAAACATAACAAACTCTCTTCAAAGCCCATCACCAAAGGTTTAACTGAATGTGAGGCAGACATGCAATTAGCTGCTTTCTTAATAAAAGGATTACTTTTGTCCACCTGCTACAAAAGGTAGTGTTTGAAATTCAAAGCCAGGAGCATTGTTTCCAAGGATAAAGTTCACACAAATCCTGTCACAGTCCAAAACATATTTTGTCTACTTGATATTGTTAAGCTACAATAGATTTGTATGTGCATTGTTACTAAGATTTATGTATTACACTGAAAGTATCTTCATTATTCTAAGAGTTAACACCAACTTTTGTTCACTTAATTTGTGTGGCAAATATATTTTATGAATAGTATTTGAAGTATAAGATTAAACCTTATACAAAACCCATTGGAATTAGTAAGAATAGTCAAGAGTTTATTCCCTAAGTATTTAAACTCTTATAAGAAAGTCTTCCAGCTAACAAGTTAACAATCTGGAAAACTCCTTATATTTTTATTGCTGCACTTCAAACTTTATTGAAAGCAAATCCTTTCTTACTTGAAAGAGTAATTATTAAGACTCTAGAAAAATAGTCAAAACTTAGCTACTGCAGAACTGAACAAATGAAAAGCAGCTATGCTGGGTCAGCCCAAGGACCCACAAAGGTCAGCGTTTTGTTTGTGGCATGAAACAATAGCAGATATTTAGAACATAAAGAAAGGTAAATGCTTTCTATTGTGGAATAGGAAGAAGAAAAAAACACTTATGTAATTTAGGGGCTACAAACTCAAAGGTTCAAAGGGATAAAATAACACAGTCACTCAACTTACTAAGCCACTCATGCAGGTGGAAGAATCCTGCATTATCTGGCATCTGTTAGTCACCAGACCTTTATTTAATGTTATTTAATGTATTGAATTTGGGGGAGAGAGGAAGTTCTAATGAATATCACAGTAAGAGTATTGTATTAATTAATCTTGAGATTTATGACTTTCAGCTTTCATGAAAAGTAATGATTCCTTCCAGATGCCTGAGATTTGAGAAGCTCAAGGTGAGCTTCTCAAGGTAAGAAATAAGTGAGAGACCTTGTCTAAACCAATAAACACATATAAGTGTATGTGTATACATGCATACATATACACACACGATACACTCTTGTATATTGGGATGCATCATTCAGTTTGGTTGAAAAGCCAGTTTCTCTATACCTAAAATAATGTAAATATTGTATTAGGTACCCTTATTGAAAGAACACTGGACAGTGAAGTTATTAATTAGAAACAACTTGAACAGAAACAGCACAATCATGCACCTTTTACAATTCCCAACACATAACATTGAGACATACTGTAAGCCAAATACAAACAGTCAAGAGATGTTAATTACTGTTAAACTGAAAGACCAGAGTCATTACAATGATGCATTAAAAATGACATTATACAGTTCATCCTCATGTCACTATCATGTCAACTATCTTTACAGTTTCTAGTCAAATTTTATTATCAGTCAGCTCCAGATTCTGACTGCACTTGTTTTGCCTAACTAACAGTGTCATTTTTCAAATACCACAAAGGTAGTCAGAACATGGTGCTTAATACTGAATTATGAATGTTGATATTAGTTTGATACACAGCTCAACTTTCTTCACAGAATTGTTGGCACAGCGCCCCAGGTTTATGTCTCCTGCATCCATAGTTCTCTTCCCTCTAAATACTCACAGCTACAGCTCCACAAACCTCAAGCAGTGTTGGATGCATAAGGCATATACAAGGGCCTATACAGTAACTGGTGACCTTTTCAGTGTTCTGAAATGCATGAATAACATTGCTCCAGAGTAGAATGGCTGCTACACAGAGCTGTCCATTACTCACTTCCAACAGAGCACTGCCAGTTTACCCAGCCTCTACTTAAAGAAGATCTTTATGCCTTTTTTATTTCAAAGTTTAAATCTCCATCCTCTATGGGGACATGAAGCCATCTGAGCTTGTTTCAATATAACTGTAGCTGGCATGTTAATGGTAGTTCTATGTGAGAGCAGACAGATTGCTCCTAAGCATTTAACCAGCTCCAAATCAGCTTATGCTGAACCTTTACAACTGAACTGGAACCCCCCAAAAAAGAAAAAAGGTCTGTCATTATCTTTCCTTGCAGGAGTAAAATGTAGGAAATGGAAAAATATCCATAAATATCTTTTTCAGCACAGCAACATAAAATATGGTACCTCACTGAATCATTTCTTACAGCCGTAAGAGAACTAAAATAATTCTCATTGCTTAAATGGCATTTACTTGCAGCTTTGTAGGTTAAATATAAAAATAAGATAGAACATAAAATGCAATTATTCCTGACTTTCATGAAGAATTAAGAAATCTTGAGAGAGAGCACAAGAGTGAAAGACAAGTCAGTCCTACTTTTTGGTGCCAACTATGATGCTTAACTGAGTGAAGAGTCTGTACCCCTTCAGAAACGTGAGAAACGGTCTCCTAGAACACTTCAGAGTTCAACAGTTGCAAAACCCAAGAAGAAGATACCTACGTGTTTGTATACTACCTTACCAAGTTGTGCTCAAACAAGTTATGAGCACAGGTTACAGGTGAAACAGAAGCCAACAGGAATCAAGGGAAAATTTCCCTTTCCATGTTTTGTAAAGGGGTATTTGACTTTTGTAATTGCTCGTCTTGATGGAAGCCAGTCCCCTTTGAGAAACAACGGTTTGATCTAAAATCAGAATTTAGGACAATCCTAAAGGAAAAATTCCCTATTACTAAAGACGACTTTGTAATCATAATCAAACCGCTATCCTAAACCTCCTCTAATACTAAATTCTGTTTCTTTATAGGATTCCAAAAGAACACATTAGAAGACTACGTTAAGAAAAAGCTTACTTTCTTCTTTCATCATAGTTTCTAAGTTTGCTTCTCACATCGTAGTTTCCATGTTTGATACACAGAATTTTAACCCTAGCACTGTGAAGGCAAGTCACTGTCAGCTAACATGTGACCCAGTCAGTGATAAAGCGTGAGAAATATGTCAGATATTGCTGGTGCAAAATTACAGTGAACTTTAAGAAACTATATCCATTCTTGATGTCTAACAAGAAAGTAAAAGGTAGATTATCGCTTCATATCTGAAGTTGAAAACTCAAGGATCCTAAAGTAAATTTTGAGGGCTCTGATCCTGCAAATTACATGTAGACAAACTTTAGTCTATGGGAAGTACTTCAAGGAAATGGCAAGATGTCTAAATAACAAATCATTTTTCAATGTTATTTGTAATGAAGCCCTGCCTATTTGAGCAGTACAAGTCAGTTTAAGCATCTCTTTTGCAAAACAAATCACCTCCTCCAGTTCCATGTATCTATCTTAAATAATTAGGGACCTTTCTAATCCTTAGATTTTGTAACCTTCTCAAATTGTTAGAATATAAAACATGCATTTATCTATTTAAAAGTTTATTTTATATATGTATATGTTATAAACACACAGACATACACATACCATAAAAGAATAAAAAACCTCTATATGCAGGTGTGAGCAGTTAGAAATACCAGCCATAGTGTCATAACTCATCTGTATTTTCTTTGCTTAAGTGCAATGTTGTACCACAACTACCATAAGGACATCATACTACCAAGCAAACTGCAATGTGTAAAATATGACGAGAAAGATGAAATATTTTAAACAATCCAGACAGTATTCTCTTACAATTACAGTCATCATATATACACGGAAGTCCTCAAAATAAGTTTGTCTGCCTGACTAATGTACTTCAGTGAATCATATGTCTTCTCACTTATGTTCTTTTGGCATTGGTCCAACAAAAACACTGCGCTTAATTTTGTGCACTGAGACAAAAAAGGGTCTCCTTCTACTCTCAGAATTTTCAATTTAGCAGCACTGCATCTTCTATCCTTTTCATAACCCTCCTGGTCCACCTCATATTACCAATCTTCTTACAGATTGTTTTCCTGTCTCAGTCATTCCTTCTAGGCAGTACCTTTGTAATAAAAGCCAGCTCAAAGAAAAGAACTTTTTTTTAAAAGTGCAGCAAACATGTCCCACTGATCCTTCCTCACAAAAGTCCAATCCAGCTATCCTGCATTATGTCTTTCTCATTTCACAATGCATTTTGAAAGATGTCCATTGTGGAGAGTGCTGTGTTCCATGCTGCCATATGGGCAATTAGCAGCAAGGCTGCAGTCTGTCTGCACCTTTAGGAAGCCTCAAACAAGGGCTGAGAGTGTTGAAAAGCCCTTTTTGTCTATCTGAGATTTCAGTAGATCATGTCATGTCTTTGTTTTTACCAGCTACTGGATGCTACGTTATTCCCAATACAATAGTAGCAATTTTGGCTAATACATGAGCAACTGATGTCACAATCCTCCAGAGTAAGAAGCTCTACAAACAAGAAGTGTTTCCCAGTCTGAACTAATACTGCCAGTGAGCTGGGCACGCATGGAAAGCAGCCATAAACAACTGCATAAGCCAAGAGGGCTTCTGTCCTTGGTGAAGTGAGGGAAATTGTTTGTGTGATGTCTATGCTACATATTGTCTTAATCTCCTAGAACAGAATATTTTCCTAAAGTTGAGCTGTCAATAAGTACTTCAAATATAATTTTACAGATGTTCTAAGCACACAAGAAAGTGACAAAAATCAAAAGACCTTTTTATATTTGGAATAAGCACCATATTTTTTTCTAATAACTCCAAAGCCTGGCCAGTCAGTGATGACAGCACTGCTCAGGGAAGGCTGCAGTATGCAGTTAAGATATCTGTATACTAATAGGTATGTGCTATTTACATAACCTGAGCTGATCTCTATGGAACTCTCCAGTAAGTAAACTGGAGAGGTTTAGAGAGAAAGTTTAACAGCCTTGAGATGCCCAAGAGTTGGTTCTGCATAGGGCAGGTCTTTTACTGTGAGCCACACCTGATAAAACAAGGAAAGGGTTGTGCAGTCTTTTGCACTGAGATGTATCTACTCTACTTAGAAGGTAAGCTTTTATTTGAGGCTATTTTAAATATTCAAAAATAAATTCTTACAAGGCCTACTGTTTTGTTTGTCCAGTGAGTACACACAGGAAATTCAGAACTATGTACAAGTCCTACGCTTACTTTCTAGAAAACAGAGGAACTCCATGGACTTCAGCAGAGCTTCACAGACTCACAGTGCAAGAGACAAAGAACCTAAAGCACCTGTGCAAGCCTTTGGAGGAGATTAAGTGAAGACACAGAATGTAATTTTTAAAGGTGATGTCAACATGATGACATGTTTCATATTGAACAAGAAGAGTATCCTTGATTTCTGCCTGATACATACAAACTAAATCCAAAGTCAATTACAGTGCAGATAAATGTTGCCTGTTGTCACTTCTTCCTTCTGCTAAGCTTATCTTTATCTTCTGAATTGTGTCATTTCAATTTTTTGTGCACTCTGTCATCACCACCACTCTGTAATACAGAGCCAGAGATCTAATTACATTATGCACTCAGATGTAACTGTGGTATAAAACACCAAGGACGCGTGTAAGATAACTTCTTCCAGATATGCTCTGAGAGAAGGCTTTTGCCCCCTAAACTATGACTGATCAATTTTCCCCTTTCCCTAGAGTCAAATATACAATAACAGAGTAAGTACCACAAATGACCTTTCTGTAGAAAAGAAAACATTTCTCTATTGTTATGGCAGAATAAAATAAATGTCCCAGCATGTTAATTCCCAGGTATTTAATTTTCTCTTTCCATGGAAAGAAAAACTTTCTGTTCCCTCTTCTTCATAAAGCATTTATTCAATACACTCATGAATGTGTCCTGAGACTCAAGGATCAGAGCGAATGGGTGCTTTCTGAGCGCACTAGATCCTTTGCATTAACTAAGCTGCTCCATCCCACTCCCTGCGCTTGGGCTCCTTCCAGAGCCATTTATATAATGGTGAGAGACTGCACCTGGCAAGAGTCTGCATCCCATTGTGAGAGATTGGCATTGACCCCATTCTTATGGTAAAATCATCCATCCTACAGTAAAATCAAATATTTTCATTATGGAAAGGAAAAGCTAATTTATCTTGGTCAGGGGCAGAAGGTAAAAATATCCTACTCAATATGGCTTGTCCCATAACAGAGTATCTTTATGACCATGCATCTGCTTGGCTGCCACTTGGCTGTAGGCTGCCACAGAATGTGGTATTAGCTGAAATGATCTAAGCAAGATACAAAAAACTGCACTTCACCCTGCATTCCAAGTAGACATACACAGCATCAAAATATATATACTGAAGGGAACATAGCTCAAGTAATCAATCTCTTCTCACACCTGCCATTTTTCTTTTAAGGCCATCAGGACTTCATGCAGCACAACTAAAGTTCATTGCATGCTGAAATTCTATAAACAGACTATTTGCTTTACCACCTATTTTATCCTTTTTATTATTAAGGCAGATCAGTTTTAGATTTTGACAAGGTTATCAAGTTCCGGTCTCTGAAAGTTTTTACATACTGACTTCCAGAGTAATAATCGTTGCTTTTGGGGAAGTTCTTTTGATGAGGAGATGAAACATCCTTTTCTGAAAACTGGTATAATCAATGAAATTTACTTTAACATTTAATCTCATTTTTACTCTATTAATTGGCAGCACTATTTATTTTACCCATGGTAAATATTATTGTAGTCAGAGTTTCAAGAGAATTTTAAACTCAGTTGTGGTTTTTTCATTCAGATTAACCAAGTGATTAATCTCAGATTAATTTTAGAATGAGACTGAAGAAGGTTAATCTATACACACTGCTATGTGCTACACATGATAAAATAAACCATGTATTAATTCAGCTTAGTAAATATAACATATATGCTTCCAGTTTTGAATTTGGAACTGATATATTTGGAACTGAGACATTTACCAATGATATATGCCAATAAAATTTTGCAGAAATGTACCCCAGCTTCCCTCCACTAGCTATAGAAACACACACACATACATATTTCATTCATTGTGTTAATTAACACATTTTGAATAATATGTCAATAATGGCAATCCTAAAAGTGGAAGCTGACATATAATCTCTCTATGAAGCACCAAAGAAAATAAGCTCAATATGGTTGTGATTTACTTAATAATGAATTTAATAATGTAAATGTAATAAAATGTTCAGGTTACACACAAACGATGTTTACTTAAAAACAATGGATGGTGTTGAATTTAAAATAACTATTACAAAGACAGTAATTTTCTGAATATTGTTGAAAAGTTCAGTCTTTTCTGGTGTCGTAGCCAACATCTTTTTGAATGTCACCATTCTCAGCAGCCAATGGGAGCCAAGGGTGTACACATACACCTACCTGCCCGGAGCATCAGTTCATCTAGAAATATTATACTGACTGAGCACAAAACACTTGATATCCTCTGCATCCAGCTTGTGAACTGATAACTAATGAAAGTTGAGTGGGCAGGCTTAGTGTAGCTCCTCATGAGTGTTTTCACCTGCTTTCTGTTTCCAAGGAAACCATTTTTGTCTGTTTACATTCATATAGCAATCTCATTGAATTCTGAGTTTCAGATTTTTTTGACTGAATCAAAGCATCAGGGAAGAATAGTGGTGAGACACAAAGATACTACAAGAAATTTTACAGAAAACTGGAAAAGCTTAAAAAGTGCATATTTCAGTTCCTAATAATTCAGTACTATTTGAATTTCGTATTTGAAATTACGAACAAGTTAATACAACTTGTATGTACAAAATCACAAAAGAGAGTACATGGAGATATTTTCACAAAGCACAGTCTTAATACTTTTGTTGGAATTACTGTTTTTAATACTATAGTTACTAGAACTTTTCCAAATTTCAAGTTTGTCTTCAGAAAAATGTTGATTAGACTTTCTGATTCTTTTACTCATATATAGTTACACAATTTTTCATTTTGGATTTCCATTTTATATTTCAGTAGTTATTTTAATATACGTTTCCTTTGTCTTTTAGATCAGCTCCTACCCACAAGTAGAAATTCAAAACCGACAAATAAGAAACATAAATACTCAAATTTTCTGATTCCACCTCTGTTTTACGTGGACTCGGCTATAGTTAGGTACTTCCCAGGTTATATCTCCAGCCTTCTTGTAGAAGGCTGTAAGTACATGTGAAATATTATGTGAACTTTTCCACTGTGAAAAGTTTTCACAGCTGCACAAAGACTGATAATTTAGGGCTAGGACTAAGATGAGAGACTTTACAGATTCTTTCATTCTCCTCATATTCCAAGAGGAATCCGAGCCTTCCAGATGCAGAAACATCCACGGAGAGGCAATGTGTTTTCTTGGAATAAAAGAACTCTCAGCCCACTAGTTCCTGGCTCATTTAGACAAATTTGGTATCTCTACAAGAGTCCTATGTCAGTGGTTTGCTTAAAAAGTCCTGCTGTAGGTTCATCCACAGGACTTCTCTCTTTGGGAGGAAATACATGTTACATGAAAAAGAGAGAGGAAGAAACAAAGTAAATGAATAAATGCTTCTTCCTGCTTCAAAAATGAAAGTAAACTATGTTTTATATAAGGAAAGAGTATTAATAGAAAATAAATGCCTAAGTGGTGATAAAAACTAGTGTCATATTATGGAAGCAAATTTGTGTTAAAAACTAGTTTTATGTAAACAATTAGCCAATAAGAAAATATTTTGAGAAAAACAATGAAAATATCCAGAAGGAACAAAAGTTTGTGAGGCATAGGAAAACGTGAATATCAGTCAGTCTACAATACAGTCATATTTATTCCTTTACATAATTTTGCTCATTTTGCCTCACTTTCAATCATTTCTGGGTGACTCTGAATACATTCAGAGTCTCGCTGAAGTTCACAAGATGCTGTGTATACCTACAAGGTCTGTGTCAGCACACAAGTTCTACCAACTATTACAGAGTCTGAGCCTTAGTACTTAGAATAGCCTCCTTTAGATACGCATAGTACACACAGACCTACTTGTGATGCAAGTTAGTTATAAAATCAATCGTTTGCTCTTAAAGTAATACATATACATGGATAGATTAATTTGTTCCAGAAGTTGCGCAGACTGAAAAATGGGATTTATTTACTAACACTTGTAGGTTGTCATACTATCATCAACACAGAACAGGCAACAATATCTTCCAATACAAAGCTGACAGGTCAGCATTTTTTACTCCTTTAAGCTATCTATTAAATTCTATGCAAGAAGCCATGGTTAGGGATACAAAGCAGTACAAAAAACTTAAATAGAATGTTCTGACATTACTTACTCTTTACACTGCCATTATATTTTGTCTCTTTCCTACAACCTTCATTCCCTTTACCTTGCATTACACTGAAAACTGAAAATATTTTTTTCCATTGACCCAAACCAAATACTTACTGAAGCTACAAGAAACTGGCTGCAATTCTACAAATCTTACTGGATAAGAGTAGCCCCTCCAAAATCAACAGGACATTTTATGTGCTGAAGTGCTATAGGACAAGCGCCTAGGAGATGCTCTATATTTCAGGTTCAGTCACATTGGCTTTCACATTTTTCATCTCCTTTAGTCAAGTACAGGTTATCAGGTTTAAATCTGAAACAGCTATATGAAATTGTATGGTGTGCAATATAAAAAAAAAAAGTAAAACTAGACAGGTATAAGAGCCCTTTCTGATTTTAAAATCATAGAATCATAGAATGGTTTGGGTTGGAAAGGACCCTTAAAGATCATCTAGTTCCAACCTCCCTTCCATGGGCAGGGACACCTTCCACTAGACCAGGTTGCTCAAAGCCCCATTCAACCTGGCCTTGGAGACTTCCAAAGATAGGGCCTCCATAGCTTCTCTGGGCAACCTGTTCCCATGTCTCACCACCCTCACAGTAAACAATTTCTTCCTAATAGCTGATCTAAATCTACCCTCTTTTTGTTTAAAACCATTACTCCTTCTCCTATTGCTACATGCCCTTTTAATAAGTCCCTCTCCAGCTTTCTTGTATGCCCCTTTTAGCTACTGCAAGGCTGCTATAAGGTCTCCCTGAAGCCTCCTCTTCTCCAGGCTGAACAACCCCGACGCTTTCAGCCTGTCTTCATAAGCTAAGACATCTTTTCGTGTTTCAGATTTGTTTGGACAGGGATTATTGAACAAGTGAAAATTGCAAATTTAATGCTGAGACTCCAAAATCCTTGGACCAGGAAAATCCCTTTATATCAGTATTTATGAACACATTTATTGCTTCTTATTGTTTTTTATGCTGTTCTCTTGTTATTGCTTAGTGCTGATTCCCATCAATCTATAGTAACTATAGTTCAAGTGAAAGGAAAAAATCCTCAAACTTCTTACACTCCAGAATTAATAATTAAAGATATCTGATATATGTATATTAGTAAAGTTAAGCCAGTAATACTTAACAGTTTTTCATCCATGTCCATCAAATGTTGGAATGCTACTGAAGTGATTAAGATGCACCGTAGTTTAATAAAAGAAGGTTAATTTAACCTTGCAGGCATGACCTTAGCACCCAAAGAAATGCTGACTTAATTCACACAACAGTTGTGTGAAAGGAAAGACTTTCTTTTTGTTTCTTTTTTATAAAATTTTAGCCATGGACACTTGATGACATCACTAACCAAGGAGAGATTATACTATCAAAACTAATGAAGTATTAAAATACCTCAATGAACAATGAAGAATAGTCAAGATTCCTCTTCCTTCTATCCTTTAAAAACGATTCATTTAACAGCTGCCATTTCCACAAGCAGACGTATAAAAGTATACTGTTCTTAAACAGACTGAAGTCCCTTTCAAAGTTTTGTATTGAGATGCAAGTTCAGAACAAAGCATTCCTCTCTAGACTTCCAAAGAAAAAGAAAATGTTGGGGCGAAACACTGCAAGTTTGCACATAACATTTGTGGTAAAATGGATCTCCTGAAAAAGTCTGCACATGTGACATGCAAATATGGCACAATGAGACCAAGCATGGCTAAGGAAAAGCTAACATGTCTACCCTGGTCCCGACTGAATGACTTCTGGAAAACTGGTTTCTGTAAAAAGTTGTAGAGATTTCTGAATCCTCTTTGAACAAAATGAAAATAAGAATCTTTAACTTCACCTCCAATGATGAACTGAAATTGTGATTATCTCTCAGTTTATATCTACGTTGTCTCACTGCTGTGCTAGTTCTCAGTATGCCTCAGTATGCTTTGCAGCACCCAGCAGGATGGAGGACATCCTACAGAAAACTTCTAGCTAAATGAAGAGAGAACTCTTACTAAGGAAATCTCCAAGTAGTAGTTTTCTAAGCTGGTGTTGTACATTTGGGGTTTATGGACAATTTTTTGGGCACAACGAGCTTCAGGATGCTTTCCGGAGCCCAACCATCACTAAGTACAGGTGAAGCAGCGATACAGGACAGCTATGCTTTTTATGTTCATATCCTTATGACTTCTAAAACTGAATCCTAAAAAAATTTACTGTACTATATTATGCTTAACACTACTATTAGATCACATAAACCAGTAAGTGCTTTTTCCCTTGGGTATGTATTAACAATTTACTTTTTGCAGACAAGTGCACAAATATGATTAGCTTTTGCAAATTGCTCCTTATTCTGTTACTGGTAAGTAATTTTTATATTATTGCAGTGTAAACAGATGCTATTTTCCACTACATATTCAGCAGTAATGAGCTAATTCAATGTGTTAAAAACAACAAAAGATCTTCAAGAATGAGCTATTTGCTTCAATAGTCCAAGCTCCATTGAAATCTATGTTGAAATCATCCAAGATAGGAAGTTATCAAATTACTTTAGAAGCCCTGTTGCAAAAGAAGAACTTTCTTTAGTTCATTTATTCAAATCCTGAATATGTTCTGCTACCTTCCTAACATGCATATTATTGACCAACTTCTTGCATATTGATTCGGAAGTGTTTTTTTTTTCTGAGCGTAGCTAATATACTTCATTACTTTTCTTATAAAGAAATGACATTTCGGCAGGAGCTTTACAACTGTTTCAATATTCACTCCTATGAATTCATTATACACCAAAATCTAGAAACAATGAACCATGCGGTTTTCATTGCCTTTTGGAAATTGCAATGACCTCCTTACTGAGAGGAAATACAAGAAAAAAGAAAGAAAAAAGATAGCAAGCATGTTAAGTTTAGATTGTGTGGGCGAAATCCTGGTGCTATTTAAGTCAACAGAAATGTTGACATTTGTTTCACCCTGGACTGGCGATTGAAAGCAAATGCAATGCTCCACCTGGACCCAGTGGAAAGGATTTAAAGATGGATGGACAGCCTTTGGCTGAGCCAAAACGTACAGCATCACAGAAACACATCAGCTGAGCAAAAAACGCCATGCTTCCACTACAGAAATGTGTTATATACAACTTAGAATATGCTATTTGTCTACCCTCACTATAGCATTTGTTTGGGTAAGTCTGCATTGTCTTGGTCTGTGCTATGTACTCAGCTGCTACTGGTACGTTGTACAGACATACACTCTATAAATATTGACAAAATGAAAACTGAGAACACCCAGAACAATTCAGCTCAAATGGAAATGACTTGGTTTGTTTCTCTGCTCTTTACTAGTTTCTACTTAACACTGCTGGAGACAACCATGCCATTTGAGTGATCTGCACAGAAATATCAATCTATCTATCTATCTATCCATATATATATATATATATCTGTGGCTACAGACACATCACAGGCAACCTGACATTTCACCAGAAATATTATATTAGATGGAAAGGTTTCCAGTGTTGAGTACACTTGATATATATATATATACAGCAGACATCCAGCTATAAAGCTAACAAAGACTCTCACATTTTTGTCAGAGAGATATAATCCATTGTCCTGCTTTTTTTACTGGGTTGCAAATAATCTGTGCAGCAGTTTATGGACAGATATAAAGCCACAGCATATATCAGAAACACTACATAATGATATCTAGGGAATAAAACATAAGAAGGCAGCTGATAACCCTTAGAACTCTCAGTCTCAACTGAATCTGTGTGACTATCTTTCCTTTTTAGAGTAATTTCCTCTTTTTGATCCTGGAGCCAAATTATATCCGAGTCTATCCCACAATAAAAATACAACCAAAATGTAATAAAAATAAATAGAATAACTCAATTTATCTCCCAAATACAGTGTTTTACATTATAGATAATTTCAAGAATTACAGTTATTCCACCATGAATGATTCTTAGGGAGACCAAAAGAACAAGGACCCTACCTTAAAAGAATGTTAAGGGTGCAAGTTCAAACAATGGATATGGAAGGATAATAGCAGACAGCAAATGCAATTGTAAAAGCAAGTACTTGCAGGTGTAGGTTGCTATGATCTGTCAGATGATGATAATTATTGCCATTGAGTCATGTAAGTCTGCTTGGGACAAATTAACTTGCCTGAGACAAATTAACTTTCCCAGGGCATCTTCCTGGCTTTCAGATTCAGCAGGGGCCCAATACCTGCAGCCATGTCATCCCTGTGCCCGACACGCCATTCTTCTCAGAAAGTGAGGCCTCCACTCCCAGCTCTGGCTGAAGGGCCCCTGTGTGCCACCTACTTACTCTACCAGCCAAATCACAAAGTGCAGAAATGATCACCACTTAATGATGTACAGATTTACTGAGTAATGGGGATTTTGAACTGTACAGCACTGCGACTGTAGCCCCAAAGAAGGGATGACAGCAGAATCTCAGGTACTATCCACAGCCCTACTGATGACACTGAACTCTGAGGAGTGACACTCTCCAAACAAGGTCCTGAAGGCCACCAGGACAGGTGCAAGAATGTCACGTGCAGTGTGTTACATATGACAGCTTGCAGGGTTGTTGCAAAGCTATTTACAGAGGAATATGTTCACTAGGCCAGGCTCAGGACAACTGGCTTTAGCACCCAGAGTCCTACCAAGTCCAGACTTAACTTCTGATTCTTTCCAATACTTCCTCTTTACAGGGGGTTGAGGCTATAATTTTTGACTCAGTGCTTCTTCAGTTTCACCTTACCAATACAGTTTCAGTCTCAATGTTTTTGCCCTTCCATCTGTTAGAAAATATATTTTATTGCATTCCAAATACAAACCAGATATTACTTCCAGCCGAGAATTTTAAGATGTATTAACACCTTCAGGCTTACACACGGTAAATCTAACAGGTTTCTTCAGGCAGACAACTGGCCAGGAATATAACTGGGAGCTTTCAGGCTAAGCCAAAGGGTTTACTAGTCCAAATCCGGTAGGAGGACAAGCAGTTGTCTGCTAATGATGGATTAAATCTATAGCCGAACTGTTTATTCAGGCGCACGCAAACCTGCCTTTCAGTCAGTCAAATATAACATTATGACTTCTGCAGGTTCAGGAATATGGGCCTGAAGCCCCCTGATGTTTTTTATAGGAGAGAGCCCCTACCTTTTTCACCTGATCAGACAGACCACATCACAGGCCTTGGTGGTATTCTGACTGCACAGCATATTGGCACAGCAGGGGTACAGAGGGGGCTGCACAGTCCCCTGACCTTCTCCCCATTTACTCCACTCACATCTCTTAAAAAGGGGTGGAATCCACTACTGTTCATTATACAAACAGAAATTAAGGATGACCTTGTCACGCAGAATTGGCAGCTTTAATAAGTAGGCCTGACTGCCGTGCAAGAATTTCAGAAAATGACTTGAGATTTGATGTTCATAAGATCATCATCCTGCTGATTTATCTTTTGTGGTGCTGATAAAAAAGAATTATGAGAATTATGCTTCTCCCCAGCCAAAGGGCCTCAAGGGCCAACCCATCACTTATCAGTCTGAAAACGCACCTTTGCACACACCAGAGCAGCCTGCAGTGAAATACCACAGGCCCCTGCCTTGTCCTAGATGCAATTCATGTTTCTATAAATAGCATACTGTGAGGCAGAAAGCCTCTTAGCCCCCTCAACCAAGTAAAATCCTGGCTTCTTAGTTACCATTCAAACTGTTTGTTACAAATGTAAATGCTCAATTAAAAATGCATATTTAGTATTGGTGGGACCTCTCTTCATAGAACAAAAGAAGTCATGCCTGCAAAAGACACAGATTCTTGTGACTGCAACAACAAATAATTTCAAGACTTGAATTAAAATTCCTAGTCCAATTACTGTAAGTGGTTATACCTCCTCACTGTGAAGCAATCTCTTGCTACTCTGTTACCTGTTTCATGCCAGGAGCAGCCATAACAAATCACCAAGCTGAGTTCATGAGGACATTGGTGGGGGTGGAGGGCAGCACACTGAGGGGAAAAGTAGCTAAATATTTTCGGCCTTCATTTTCCTGTTCAGGGAATATGGAAATTAGCATATCTTGGATACAAGTAGATTTTCTGAGAGACATAACACCTTATTTCTGTTAATTTTAAAAATCCAGATTTAAAGCAGCTACCCACTCAAACTAATCCAGAAGTGCTTCTGTCATTATGCCTTCCCTCACATACCAGAAAAGAGCCAACTGATAAGACTTCAGCCATCTTAACTTTTACATAGGCTTAACTAGTGAGGGGGAAAAGGAAATGTTCATTGAGGCTGACTTTAGAGAAGATCTGAATCCTAAGTAACACCAGCTGGAGAACATCTGGATGACAAACCAATTCCCACTTGAAAAAGAAGATGCACTGGCCAGAATAATGTATTTCAGGATTCTGTCCTCAAGCCCTTCCACTCCCTGGACTTGGACACACTCTCTTTGGGATGACTTCTCCTCTGCTTGCAACCAATATCTTTATGATCATTCGGCATAAATAGTTCTTGCATGGCTCTGATTTTTCCCCTACTGTTTACTCTGCCACCTGAAAATTTCCATTTCTCAAATCATCTCTTTTCTGTCACAAATGTTAATCATGAACTATGATAGACTCAAGAGTCTCTTTTCTTTCCACTTATTGATCTCCTACTTTGCATCATCACACCTGTTATTCAGTGTGGTTTATTTGTCTCCTACACAGCTCCTTCTCCCTCTCGCATGCCTTAGAACAACACACCTACTTCCATAAACTACAAATTCTGAAAATACATTTATTCTTATTCACCCTCAAACATTTTTTAGAGGCTTGACTTCAACTATTCTAATGTGTCATCTAATAAGTTGAATCATATTCCTGTTGGTTGTCAAACCCTCTCTCTTTCAAAAAAAAACTTAAATATGGGTTTCAGAAAGTATTTTTCCATTAATTCATTTGCCAGTCCCCTGCTGCTCTCCCTACCTTATATTCTTGTTTCATTTCTGATTTATTAGAAAATAAGCTCTCTAGAGAAATGATCTCATCTTACACGTTAGTAAAAACACTGTATACCACACAGATATTTAACCGTAGGCTCTTCGTATAAATGAGCCGTAGTATTCTCCAGGTTCCTAGTAAATTACTGATTTAATTGTATTAAACTCTACTACTTTAAAGATCATTACCGTAGAATAATTCAGGCCATATCAATAACATGTTTCCTTAGAAATTATTTCCAGTGTATCTTTTGATCTGTATCAATGGACACTCAGCAAGAAACATGGCAAAAATGCTAAGCCCATTTTGTCTTGGGACCTTGCCTTTGATTCTGACTGAAGTAGCATAGGCTGATGTCTGCAACTAAAGATGCATCACAGCCGCAGCTGAATTTATGCTCAAAATGGTTACAAGTGATACAAACCCACAATTAATAAGTCATCAGAGCAAACATTTTTTCTTAGTGCTAACTTTTTGAAAAGATCGATTTGCCATTCGTTAATTTCACTCACTTTCTATGGGACTCGGAGAGAGAATAAACAAATTCAGAACTTCCTTTCATAGTTTAGGCAACATTCTTTTCAACAAGGAATTTTGCTTTTGATCATTAGGCTGCCAGTGTTGGCAATTCAAAAGCTGGGCAGCACCTGTAAAATTCACTCAAAATTCAGCTTCCCACCACCAGAAATTATACTTCTTTTCCACCTCTAAATAGCAGAAACGGTCACACACCCCAGTGAAAACTTTGCACTGGTTTTCTCTCATGATGTAAATCATCTTTCTCATCTTACTAGTCTAGACAATGTTGTAAGAAAATTCTCTCAAGTGTGAAATGTACATCTTCCACTACATAGGAACTAATCTTCCTTTACAATTCCTTCTATATATAATAAAAGATGAGATCCTTCTTGGAAGGATGATAGAACTTGTGCCTTGGGTTGAAACATGCCTTAACTACTGAACCCCTGCTTGGGCAAATGCAATCAACCCTACAAGAGAGAAATGTCTAAGTGGTGACCATTAATACAACCCAATCTATTTTAGCGAAAAGTCTGTATCAGAACCTTTTTTTTCTCACTGCAGTCCCAACTCCTTGTGATCCCTGCTGCTGAATGTCATTGCATCTGCTCCTTTCTTCTCCTGAATATCTACTCCTTCCTTATTTCTTGCCAATTATTTTGGTGGCAGCACCACCTCCAACAGCACTAAATTAGCGCAGGACAAGCTAATAAGCCTAGAAAGATTGCAGGTTTTTACTGCATCTCATGCTCCATTGGCTTACCTCGTCAGTAAGGCCTGTCTCACCTATCAGGACATGGGGCTTAGACTCTAGAAGAACAGTCAAAATGCTGCTGCACCATTTTTAGTGCATTTTATTAAAAATTCTTCCATTCTGTAACTACATGATGTACATTTTCTTAGCTCTTCTGTGAAGGAAGTTTCATTTTTACAGCCTTTTCAAGCACTAAAGAGACACAAATTAGTCATGTAAAATAAGTTTAGAAAAAAAATTTTTAGCCACTGGGCATTATATAGAATAAGATACTGTTAAATGCAGCAAAATTCTTCATGCCTCCCGTGTCCAAGGTGTTAATTATTTCCATCTGCTCTATGTTTTCTGACATCTTCAGACACTGTTACTCACTTATTGCTGCTTCTCAGAATGCGTTTACCTTAGAAATCGACTTTATTGTAACTGTTTAGTACCACGTAAGTTTCTGGTATGAAAATCATGTTAGAGAATAATTGACAAGCAATGACAGGCACCTTATGGTAGGTAGGCTATTTGACTAGAATTGTATTAGTGAAAAACTATCAAATATCTCTATTTAATAACAAAAGAAAATTTTCTGGTATATCATTACAATAAGTGATAGTCTTTCGAAAGGTAGTGCAGATTGATGAGCCCTGTAAAATAAAAATTATGCAATATACTCACATTAACTACTAAACCATAAAAATAAACAGGTTGTCACTTTGGAAGACCAACTTCTATACAAGTGATGAAATTCTGTATTTGGCAAACAAGGTATTCAAGCAGACATAATATAACAAGTGAGCCTGTTTGAGTGATTATTTGATTTGCAATTTAGTGCTTTTATCATCAATTTAAAAAGAAACAAAACAAAGCGTCCAAGTGAATAGCCCATAGTTTTGAAATTACTGTATATATCACTGGCCTATTAAATTATGACATTTGGACATGTTTTGTATTGCTGTGTAGACTGAGGTGAGAGATAATAATGCTGAAGTGTCTGCTTCTAATGAAAACATAACACCTTCTATTTGGTGGCATGACTCACTGCAAAAAAGCAATATATCGCTGTCCTGAAAATGGCCAGTAGGAATAGGAAAATGAGCTACTGCTAATTAAACCTTTCATGTAAAAACATGGTTGCTAATCAAATCTTTATTATCCCATACTCTCACATTTTACTTTCTTCTTCATTTACAATTCACCCTGTAGCCCTTGAAGTATCAGGTTTACAGTCTTCTTAGATGTTGTGGGTTTTTTTTAAATTGGGAAAGGATAAACTTGTGACAACAATAATTTAAAAAAAACACCTAAGAGAAAAAAGTGACTGTGGGAGGGAAAAGAATGGTACAATTAAACTACATCTGGTTATTCTGATAGCTAATTAAAAGTCATATCTATGTTACTAGCAAAATAGAATGTATTTACTCAAGCTGAAGTTTCATCATTCTTGTGACAACTGAAAAACACCTCTATTACAAGGAAGGAAAAATGCTTGGCTTTAGATACATAGAATGCACCTATTTTCAGAAGTGTGTTATTCAGTGATGTTCACAATATAAGCCATATTTCCCTTAAAGAAACAAAAGATGCCTTTAATTTTTAATTATTTCATTGCTATGAAGTTTGCTACACAGCCACTTCATATAAATTGACTAAAGATAAATATTACCCATAACAAGTACTTGATTAAAAGCCAACAAAACAGCTTTTGCAAAAATTCTGGTCTAGCATATACTAAGTTTCTTCTAGTGAAGTATCACATAATCATTTAAGTTTTAATTTATGTAGTGATAATTATCACAATATTTGTACAATGAAGTGAAAAAGTTGCAACATAAGATGCTATTTGAAATAAAAAAGCATTCTTCTAATCATGTAGGGTAAGATCAACTGAACTTATTATTTTTGTCAAAGAAATAATAAAATCAAAGCAAGCACTGACAACTGCAACAAGACTCTAAATGTACATTAAAATACTTCAGACAAAAGACTTGAAGGCAAGTGATTCTCCCATCAAGGGATGATTTTCACTTGTCTCCAGGTGTAACATTATGTGCACTGATGGGCTGATCAACAGAACAGAACTACTCCCCAGCTGTAATCAGGAGTGATTGATGGTTGGGACAAAAAAGTTGATTATCATGACAAGTCCACTGATACAGAAAAAATAGGCTACACTGGGGAAAGGATAAAACCTGTTCAGAGACTACCTTCTAAAATCTCCTTTCTAAGGAATAAAAAGAAACATTTATGACCATCCAAAAAGAGCTAACATAAATGAATTCAGTACATTTAGTACATATCTGTATCTACAGTTATTCTACCATGACACAATGAGACTTATATAAACTCCAAACAGAACAAGTCCTTGCATTTTTAAAATCACAGTTTGAGATCAATTCATGAAACATATATACGAAAGTACCTGTATGGTATACCAGTAAAGCATTGCCTTGGTTTGAATACCTGTTTTGAATTCATAATCAAGATTTTAAAGTCTGTGGGGGAGTTCAGTGTAAGTGCCATATTGGATTCTTTCCTGAAATGAAGTCAGTCCCCTTTGGCCATTTTAAACCTTTAAAGACTTCATTTTTGGATGAGATTAAAAAAAAAATGCATGAGTGGGGCAATACACCCTCAAAGGTATAGTTCAAATGTGTGCTTTTTTATTCCAATATAAAGCTTTTAAAAGCAGATATTGGGTTGCAGTTCCACTCCTTCAGAGCACCAGACTACCAGCTGTTAGCTGTGATGTAAGTACACAGAATAGCAATATCTCCAGAGACTGTAAAAGACATGAGAGGAGTGATAAAAGAACCAAGGAACTGAAAAAGTCAGGCCTGGAGGTTCTGAAGTGCAATTTGTTTACATCAGGGGCAGTTATGTTTACTAGTAATTCTCATAAAAGGAAATATTGTATTTTCTACAAGAGGTAGCTGCACAGATACAGTGAAGAAGAATACATCACAGGTACCCCAGGGAGTGCAATTTTACTGACCAAAAAGAGAAAGGGGGTGTGTGTCCCCAGAGTTACTGTAAGATTATTTGAAAAGTTTTACGGCTGTTGGAATAATCAACCAAACCCAAGTAAAAGAGCAAATTTACTTTTCACACATTTTTAGAAGAAATCAGGATTTTTTTTTTGAGCAAGAATACAACTTACATAATTTAACTCATTTTGATGGAGATCTTTCTACATCACACAAAACCATACACATTCTTCACTACATGCTCTTTCTGCGGACCAGACTTTGACATGTAGCCCTGCCTATTCCTCTTCTCCTGGTTCTTCTTTACGTCCTTAACAATGCCTAAGAAAGTGAGCCAGTCACTGATTTGTGACTGAAAGTAGACAATATTTTGCCATTTTTATAATGAAATTTATCTGCACCTATTATTAATAATCCAAAATCTCAGACTCTCTACTGCATAATTTTTTATTTTTTTAAATAAATCTCTAAGGAAGAAGTTATAACAAACCAAACAGAGCTAGATGGAAGATTGTGCAGCAAAGAGTTTACATTTTATCTTTCCTTTTAGGTTATAACTCGCTTATGGAAAGTGGTTTCTGTAAAGAGTCCACATGACAGTTATTAATGATTCAATTGTTTATTAGAGTTAACTGATACACTTCTCATGTTGACTGAGGAACGTGACAGGAAAAAATGCCTCAAATACAAATAAGTGTATGGTAAGAAGTGATCAAGCAGAGGCTTCTCTCCTTGCCATTGAAATGGGCAGTCTTTTCCATGAATGGATCATGAGAGAATTGGAAGAAAGACTTCTTTTCCCCCCTTTTATCCTGTCTATACCTTTTATACTGTCTATATTTTCCCCTGTCTATACCAATTCCCTTGAGTATAAAATGGTATTTTTCAATGTACAGTTCAAAAATACTAAGCAGTTTCTTCACTCCCACAATTCCAGCCAAAGACTTCAAACAAACTCCAGTTAGCCACTACCTGCCCAACTTTAGCATTTGAATTTCATTCTCATGTTCTTCCACTCTCCTCCGGGCACGAAATCTTTCTGACACTACTGTAAACTAAAGAATGCAGCTTCAGGACCCAACTCATTCAAACCACTGGAAATACATATGTAATTTGCCTGGAAGTCATGTGAGTGAGTGACAGATAATCCACATTAAGCACTGAAATCAGATTTTAGAAAATCTAGAGCCTATCAGACCATTTAGGTCTGCTTCCCACCCCCAGTATCTACATTGTTATATTCTACTTTAATAATGTCTGAGAGAAGGAGAATTTTTGACAGTAACAAGCATGGATGTGTTCAAACCCAGGAGGGATGTTGCTTTTATTTCAGACTTTCTCTCTTATTAACTGCTCTCACCTCTGCCTTTCTCTCCTTCTTCTGCTCTTTGCAGTTCTGAGATCATCTACGCCCAAGCAGAAGTTAAAGCTGGCCCCAAAAGGGCAAATATACTGCAACCATTCACTTCAGTGCCAGAAGCAGAAACCTTTTAAACCATTTTGTCTCCATATTGCAAAGTCAGAATACTTGTCGTTAATCTTTTGGAAATTATAAACACGACTATCAGAGAGAGCCATTGCCTATTCACAGATCATTTCTAGCAAATTCAAGTAAGTTTCAAGAGATATCAAACCTTCTGCACAATTGACTTGTTTTATCAATAAAAGTGAGTGCTTTGAAAATGAAATAACCTGGTAGGATGAGCAGAGTCAGGATGCAAAAGTTGACAAAAGTGAATTAAAAAAGTCTAAGTTTTACATAATCTTTTAAGTTCTAATACAGCAACAGCTGCTGATCAGCTGAATGCTTTAATCTGTCCAGGATTATGTTCCTATACTGAGTCTGATGTTCAGTTGACATAGATATTAGACATTTCTCCATAACCTTTGCTTGTGCAGGGACCAGGTAGCTGGAAGCATTAGGCTTTGCTTTCTCCGGGATTTATAGAATAAAATAATTTAGGTTGGAAAAGACCCTTAAGATCATTAAGTCCAACTGTTAACCTAACTCTACCAAGTCCACCACTAAAACATGTACCTAAAAGCCATGTCTACACATCTTCTACACATCTTTTAAATACCTCCAGGGATGGTGACCCAACTGCTTCCCTGGGCAGCCTGTTCGAGTGCTTAATTTAGACACTCCCTCTTCAACTATCACTGCTGAATGTGGCTGGGCAGTGAATTTTGAGAGGAAAGTGTAAGTCTTGTAGTATGAATACAGTGGACAGCAAGGCACTCCATCTCTCATTACAGACTGAGTAACTAGCTAACATTAAGAGCATGCTTTCTTAAAGTTCAATAACTTAAAGCTGTCCTCCTTTCCTACTGCCTTCTTGTCCTCAGGCAATGCCTCTGTGAGCCTTATACCTCTGGGCTGGTCCATGTTCTGCAACAGTACAGGCTTTCTAGACAGAATAGATTCCTTTCATTACAAGAGAGGAGATAAGTACAAGGATTAGTAAAGAGTTTTTGTAGAGAGCTCCATAGTTTGTGGATCACTAAGAGACCATTTACAGCAGTTACTGAGAATCATCCCAAATATTTAGTTTGTAAGCAATGCTTAAGTGGCAAGGAAATATCCACCTCCTTCAGCTATCAGTCTGGGGACTCAGTTCAACACCTCCAAAAGTACTCTGAAGCAAAAAACCAAGATGCTGTGTCAGATAGGAATGATTTCTGCTTCTAGGTTGTATAGGTACATAAAAGTACTGCATAGAAGGTGAAAAAATACAATACAGTCCAAAAAAAAAAAAAGTTTGAATTTTGTAGTATGGGAAAGACCAGACCTGCACAGAACCTGACTGCATTCATACTGCAGCCTTTAAAACTGTGGTTTAGGAAAGAGGAGGTAACGCTTCTAAAATGTGCAGGGCTAGGCCTATCAAAAAACTCCACTGAATATCTGACCGGGCAAGAAAAATACTAGGTTGTTTTCAAATTTTTCATGTATGCAATGTAAGTGCAAAATATTCCGTACTATTTGACTTTTGGAATGCCAAAAAATCATGTATCTTGAAAAATTCTGTTAGCAATTCTTTAGGGTTTCCATAATGTGTTCATACAAATGCCAGATATCCCATGGAAATCTCTGTACTAATCACTTTATGTGATTACTTGCTACTTTTCCCAGTGAATACTATAAACCTGTATCTCTGGAAAACTGTCAACCTGTGAGTGTACTTTCATTTTGACTCACATTCTGATCTCGAATGGCATGTGCAATTCCACAACTGCAATCAGCATTTGTTTCTCCCTATGCTGAACTCCATAGTACAGGAAAGATGGTGCATTATTAGAAAGAAGTAGCATGTGTGTGTGTGTGTGTGTGTGTGTATATATATATGGAGTTATGTAACTATATAAATTATATACCTAAAACCAATTTTTACATATATATATAAAGTTAATTCTGGAAGTTTTATTCTTGATGAGGTACAAGTGCTGCAATTAACACTATATCTTCCTAGAGTAACACTGACTTTAAGGGGATGTTGAGCATCTGTAAATGTTGGCACAAGAGAATCTCCTTAAAGAATCAGGCTGATGACTTCACAGAACACAGACACATTGGTTTGGAAAGACCAGGAGTAAAATTGCCTTGAGGTAACAGATAAATGTGCTTGATGGCTGGCACTACCTGCAACAAGTGACTTTGATTAAGAAAGCTGTGCATTACAATTCAAGCAGAAATTGTTGGGTTTATACTGAAGCAGGGTTCTAAATCTAAAGGTTAATTGGAAATCTAAATCTAAGCTGTAATTGTGGGCACAACAAAACATGCAAAGAATAAGAACACGCTGTTATAGCACACACAGAACAGTAACTGAGGCAAATTGTACACGTGGCTTCAAATACTGTACAACCGTATCTCTGAAAGTTGAAAAATAACAGATTTGAAATCAGAAGGGTGACCTGCTAAATAGCTTCAAGCAGTTAGCTGTATCAGATTCTTAATGGGCTGAATTTTGAAAGTTCCTGTCTCTTTGCAAAGAGAGGCCGCAGGCCAGGTGTGACCATCATTTGGCATGGACAAGAAATGAAATCTCTATTACCTCTTCCAAACCACAGAAACAGGTTTGTAAGTTAGTCGAGCAGAAGGTCATACGATGCCTTACCTCTGGGACTACACTCAGCACTTCCTGTCTGTCCTCAGAAACAGGTGTCTAATTTGTTAAGACCCTCTGCCAACAGAGAGCCCACACCTCTCCCTACATGTTTCCCTCCAGAACTTCACTACCATTATAGCTAGAATTGTTTCACCAAATATTCCAAGAAAAACATTCTTGAATCAAATTAAGCTGAAGAATTAATCAAATTTATTCTTCTGTCAAAACCAAGGAACCCAAATACCAATTTGTCATTGTTCCTTTTTCTATTAACTCCCTTTCATATACTGAAACCCTACTATATTTTTCTTGTCTTTTCCACTGTACATCTATCCAGTTCTTTCTATTTTCCCTAGCTGAGTGAAGTTTTTTTCTTATCTAGTCATACTAGTGAATGTCTCCTAAATTCTGCAACCAACTATCCTTTTGTTAAAGTGTGATGACCACTGCTGTAAATAATTCTTCACCTGAGGCACTGCCAGTTTCAAATACTGTGGAATACTTACCTGTCTACTGATAAATGTTATGCTCTTGGGGAAAAAAAATAAATTATCATAGGATTAGTTGGGTGATTTTATTTTTTTTTCCCCATTAGCAATTGTTAATGTACATTTGGACTGTGATTCACTACAACTCCTTTTTGCCCATTAAGCCAGATGTTTCTGATTTTACTACTTGCGCATTTAATTTTTCCAGTCTGAGCACAACAGTTTGTGCTTTTATTTATTGCACTTGTCAGAATTACAGACTATTTTCTCCAACTGGTGAAGATAATTTTGAACTGCAATCCTGAACTTGCCATCTTGCATCGTGCCTGCCACCCTCCATCTAGGTGTCATCCACAAACCTGGTATATGTACTCTCTGTTCTGTCAGGCACATTGCTAATGAAAATTTAGAGTAGCAGCAAGCACGGAACAGGTTCCTGCAGATCCTGAATTCTTGTGCTCTTTTGTTTTGACAGGAAACCATCAGCAACTACTCTCAGTACAGTTTTCAATCTGTCATGCAACCAAGTTTTAACAATTTCACCTGGACCATATTCCCCTGTTTGTTTTACAAGACCGTCAGGACTGTATCAACCCTTATTAAAGCCAAAATATATCACATCTATTTATTCCTTATTAGCCATTAGACCAATTACCCTGTCAAAGGAGAAAATTAGATTGGTTTGACATGATTTGTTCTTGACAAATTCATGTTGGCTGTTTGTTATCACCTTATTATCCCCTAGGTGCTTGCAAATTGATACTTTAATCATTTGTTCTAGATACCAGGTATAACCTAAATAGGATATATGTCCTCTGGTTCTGCTTCTTTCCCCATGAAAGTTAGAACCATAGTAAAATACTGTGGAGCCATAGTGCAACCTTATCCTCAAAAAAATCCTTTACTATTCTTCTACCAGAATAGCACTTTTTGAATCCTAACAATTCCATATAGTTCAACTATATATTGATTCAGCAGTACCTTTGCTTTATAGAGATGGAGAAAAACAAGGTAAAAAAATCAACAAATAAGGACCCCATGATGAGCACTCTGCTCATGATTTTCAGGAGAATATTATTACTGTTGCGATTTAAGTCAAACAATAATTTCTGGCTAACATATTTGGAAATATTTTACAGTGTATGATAATGGAATTCAAGTCCTGTGAGTACATGAAAATGCTGCCCAACCTTTTCTCTAAAGGCAAGGTAGATTATCACTCAGTCATCTACATTAAACCTGAGGGAAGAGAAAGAGATGATCCCTTTGCAAGAATTGACCTTGTTAACAGACACTGTCACTACCTGGATCAAATTATGAAATTAGAAATGTGGGCAAACGAAGATCAAAGAGTCAAGACAGATGATCAAAAAATGAGGAAAAATTTAGTAAGCTCTTTTCTTCTAAGTTGTGAGGGTTCTTTGCAGTTTTTCTTGGGTGGTTTGGGGTTTAGTTGGGTTTTTTTAAAGTGAACCTCATGTTAGCAGAAAATTTACTCTTACAACTACCTGTAGGCACACGAGTTGTCCTACTGAAGTCAGCTGGACTTCATTTTACAGGGTGTTTTTAGCAGATGTTTAATGTTTACTGCAAAGCATGCATTTAACAGTTGTTCTGAACTGGTGCAATAGCTCTCAGCAGCTGCCAAAATCTAAATGGCAACACATACACTTGCAGCTAAGCACATCCTTAAAAGTTTTGCCCTGTATTGGATGCACAATGAGAATGTAAATGTTATATAGAGATCTTTCTCAATGCAGAAAAAAAAAATATTTAAAAAAATCACTGCTTGAAACAGACTCCACAGAACCTACCTCTGCTGCTTTAGTGTTTTTTCTCAGCATGGAGAGGCTTTGGTTACTTGCTCATTCCTCCTTTCCCTTGTATGAGAAGATTTATTTTAAAAAGAAATACTGAACACACAGCTGTCATGAAGATTTATAGATAACTCCTTTAGAAAGAAGCTAAACGATTTTAGACTATTGTACTGCCTTTTCTCATTTTTCTTTGAAATGTAATTTTGATACCATGTAACCAGAAAAGCAGCTCTTCTGCTCTGAAAGAAATCTGTATCAAAGGGGACAAAATTCTGTATTCTCTGCAAAAATGAAAAATCTCACAGACCAGTTTTATTGTAAACATTTTCATAATACTGTCGTGCAGTAGGTAAATGGAATTTCTATTCATTACTTTCTGATAAATCCTATCTCCAGCATCTAAAAATAAAGACATATTGGTAGAACAGCCACAAAGCCCTAGGTTTATGAACAGAAAAGCTATTTATTGTTGCTATGGTTTTAAATCATGTTCAACAAAATATGATGAAAATGAAAGGTAGGAATATTCAGTAAATTAAAATTTTTTCATAATAATAAGAGAAAAAATTACAATGTGTGTGCTTGCCATTCATATAGTAGAGTTATCAAAAACTGATAGCTAATAGCTCTTTTGCTTCAAAGCAATCTTTCCTTTAAGTCTCCACATTAAATCTTTCATTTAGCACATTTTTGCTTCAAAAACTGGTGAATATTCAGAATTACCCAAGCAACGGAGGAACTTAGCTCTGCCTATTCTCATCACATTGCAGAAAAGCATTTCTAAACTGCAGTGGAGCTCTGACTACTTATTATTGCTTGAAAAGCCTCAGCAGAGCACTTTGTGATTTTCAGCAGTGTCGTGGTTTAACCCAGCAGGAAACTAAGCCCCACACAGCCATTCACTCACTCCCCCTCGGTGGGATGTGAGAGAGAAACAGAAAAGTAGATGCGAGAAAACTCATGGGTTGAGATAAAGACAATTTAATAGGCAAAACAAAAGCCACTCATGCAAGCAAAGCAAAACAATGAATTTATTCACTTCTTCCCATCAGCAGACAGGTGTTCAGCCATCTCCAGGAAAGCCGGGCTCTATCATGTAATGGTTACTTGGGAAGACAGAACACCATAACTCCGAGCATCTCCCCTTCTTCTTCCTCCAGCTTTATATGCTGAGCATGACGTCATATGGTATGGAATATCCCTTGGGTCAGCTAGGGTCAGCTGTCCCATCTGTGTCATGTCCCAACTTCTTCTGCACCCCCACCCTACTCACTGGTGAGGTGGTGTGAGAAGCACAGTAGGCCTTGGCTCTGTGTAAGCACTGCTCAGCAACAACTAAAACATCCTCATATTACAGAATGACAGAATTGTTTAGGTTGGAAAATACCTTTAAGGTTGAGTCCAACTGTTAACACTGACAAGTCCACCGTGAAACCATGTCTCTAAGCACCACATCTACATGTCTTTTAAATACCTGCAGAGATGGTGACTCAACCACTTCCCTGGGCAGCTTGTTCCAATGCTTGACCACCTTTTTGGTTAAGAATTTTTTCCTAATATCCAATCTAAACCCTCCTTGGCACAACTTGAGACTTCCTCTTGTCCTATCGCTTATTACTTGGGAGAAGAGATTAATGCAGCTCGCTACAACCTCCTTTCCGGTAGTTGTAGACAGTGATAAGGTCTCCCCTGAACCTTCCTTTGTCCAGGTTCAACAAGTCTTATGAGTTCCCTCAGCCGCTCCTCATAAGACTTGTGCTCTAGACCCTTCAACTAGCTGTCTTGCCCTTCTTTGGACATGCAACACTGTTTCCAGCACAAATCCAAAACATAGCCTCATACTAGCTGCTATGAAGAAAATTACCTCTACCCCAGCCAAAACCAGCACAAGCATTAATAAATATAAGCACTGGAATGAGAAGAGACGATCATAAAGATATCCGCAAATCTCTTCTGTGTGGTAGGGAAAAGGGGAAGAGATATCGTCACAGATTAATCAATGGACAGCTTTTGGATTGTAATCTCTCCATCAATCAGCAACACTGGGATTCCTTTAAAAATTAGGTAAATATTGAAAGTGGAAAGTGAAAGATACTCGGCAAGAAGGTCTCCCTATTGCATAACTCTAACGATACTGATCTACTTTGAGAGAGGGGAGCATTAAAACAACCTTCTGCAGAACAGTGTTGGCAAAATGGAGTTCAAGACTATCACTTGAAGGTGCGAAGGGACCACTAAATATCTGCTTAACAGCTTTTCTTCCAAGAGTTTGCTGTGAACAGTCTAAATAAATAGATTTCTTGTGAAATCAGTTTTTTTGACACTGTAGATGACTGAAAATGGCCACTGCTTCTTCCCCCTCTCTTCTTTGGAATCCTTTCTAGGAGCAGAAGAAAAGGAACACTGTGGGAGCATACCAATCCTCTGAGTAAGAACTGTCCACTGATACCTTGTTTGCATCTATGTAGAAGAATTTTTATTTCAAATATTTTATTCCAGAAAATGCCTAGCTCCTGTTAGCTGGAAAATGTTCCATTCCATGTATCAATCCGAGTTGTGTATCTGCTAATGACTAAGTCATTTTAATGATGTGTTCATCCTCTCTTTTGTCTGGATCTTTCAGCAGATTAACAAATTGTATACGCTCTTTGAAAGGAGGTGTTTCACTTTGGTATGTAACACCAAAGTGTTTGATATCTTTTGCAGCTACATACAATGTATGATTCAGTCAGTATGACATGCTTTTTTCTAAGACAAAGCTGAAAATTATGAGCAATGAGTTGGGCTGCTCAGTTAGTGCAATCACTGTGACTCAGAAGTCTCCATCATCCCCCTCCCTATGAGTGGTTCAGTATCCACAGTCCTAATTCTAGCATCTGGCTACAGTCTAATTTGGAAGAGCCTCATTTGACTCTTCTATTTTTATCTGTGAGGGAAAAGATGGCTCCAGAGAACATATTACCCTTCCTTGCATCACTATTTGAGAATGATGTCGATGTTATAAAAGGAAGGTGTCCATTCTGTCCATGAACTAGAAAACCTCAAGTTATCAGTGAAAGTAAGTACATGATGATGACTGGTTTGGAAATTGTGACTGAGATCATGTTAAAAATTATTTCTAAGGAATAAAAAACTTATGGAAATGAAGAGAGCTGCATCATTTTCACCCTTAGGTAGTCAATCCTAAAAAGAAAGCTTCAAGGTTCAATTTAAATTTTTATGCACAAACTGTACATAAATTGCTGCCTACAAAGAAGCATCAGCACACAAGAATTATTTTGTTTTATATGACTAGCATGAGAAAGGAACCTCATGGATACTTTTTGGTTAGACCTCACTCTGAATTTAAACATTTCTATTCTGACAGAAGTAACTTTCATATTTAAATTAGTAAAACAGGTAGTAAATGAAAGATATTCGGTAGGGGAACGTAAGTTTCCACCAGTGATGCCCATGTCAAGAAACTTCCTGGAAAGACTAGAATAGCAGAAGAAAATATATTGTACTATGTTAGGTTGTGTCTGCACACACAATGATCCTGGAGAAGGAAATAAAGGAGTTAAATTCTAAGAGGTTTTTCTGTGACAGAACAGGTATTCTTTGACAAGGAGCACCACAGCACAGCTTCCTTGGGTAATTATGGGGGAAGGGTTTCCTCTGTATATTACAGACTATCTCCAGTTCAGCTTGCTTTACTTCATTGCTGGAAGGGTGAGAGGATGTAAGGTAGGAGTCAACTGACAAAAAAATCACCTGCTTTTTTTTTAAAAAAAACCTTGTACTGGCAGGACAGGAGCACTGAAATACAATTATGGCTAGACAGATATAGTTGTAAGGATAGAAAAAGGAAGCTAGATCCACAAGGACTCTTAAGTATATCTGAATAACTTCTAACATTTACAGGCTGAAAATGAAGGCAAACATAACCAGGACTGGTAGAAAAATTAGGACCCAGCAAATATTTCAGCCTTATTAGCAGTAATGGATCAGTCTATTTTCCTATTTACACTCTGTGCAGCACAACTGAAGCTGATGAGCTTGCAGGGATATATCCGCAAGGAATATCTGGTCGGGTATATAAACACTACTAAATAATTGTGTTTATTTGAAGCATCCTACAGCCTTTTCATCTGCTGAGCCACAAACTGAAATCACAATGTTTCATTTAGGTTAAATTTATGCAAATTATGGCACATCCTAGAAGATAAGTATATATTTCTAATCTGATACAAAATGATCAACTTACATCAGAATTAAATCTCAGCTGGCAAATGTTGCATGATATGATTTGCTTTCTTCGATGAGGAAGAGGAACCCCAAATGTATGATTTATTACAGCTTTTTGAATTGGATCCATCTGTAAAGAGAGAAGAAAAACAACAATAAAAGCTTTTGCGGTTCCATTGTATGCTATGTCATCTATAGTCTCAAAACAGATTCTGCATCATGCCATACCATACCCCATACTACAGAAAACTATTTTTCTTTGAAAATTAGTATTTCTTCTTCATGCAGTTTTCTAAAGAGGTAATACAGAAAGGAACAAAGAAAAGTGTCATTAGTTATCTTGAAATACATATCCTTAGTTCAATTCTATATACATTAATCTCCCTTCACTGAAAAAAGGTAAAACCTGTAAATGCTGAACAAGTTTACCCATCAAAACACCAATTTATATTTTTTATATCATAGAAAATCTAGCTTACAAAATGAAACAAAAATATTTTAAATAAAATTACTATGAAAAGGACCAATGGAAACGTGAAATACAAATAATTCCAGAATAACACACAATAGCTCCGTATTATGAGAAACAATTTCCCAGGAATCAGTAAACTAATCTTTTCCCTAAAACAACCTCTACACAATGTATGAGAACCCCAAATCCTCCAAAGATTATTTTCACAGCCATTTAGAAGAAACAATTTTGAATAAACCCTACTTTAAGGATGAATTTTGACTTCCATTAAAAGCATTATTCTGAACTAACCTCTACTAGAACACTGATCTGGCAGTGTCTGCAAGTCAGGGTCCCATAAAAAAATGTACCATTTTGGCAGAGAATTTCACAGAAGCTACCTAAGAGGTAGCTTTTTTAGGTGGAGGATTGATATCAACTTTCCCAAATTCATCAGTCAAAATTATTTTTATTTCTTTTTCACAGGAAACATTTGTCAGCTATTTTTAAAGTCTAGTAACAGCTTTAGAGCAACTTGGTAAAGCCACTGACAGTTTTTATCTTTAAATTGTATTGTTAAAACTTCATGGATTTTGATGATGCAAGTACAACTAACTGTCTAACTCTGATTATAACCAGTATTCACACAGCATAATTTGCACGTGTCTTGAGGAAAAAAACCACTTTTTTCTATGCTCATGTCCCCATGATTCACTTTCTTCTAGTCTGTTAGCAAAGGGTTATTTGATAAATAAAGAATCAGAGCTTTCCCTTAGAGTAATCAATTATTCAGGGAAACTGTAATGGTAGATAGTCATGGTCTCTATTGCAGCGAATCCAGAACACTACAGAAATTTTGCATCAACTGACAGCTGTTCAGTGTCAGATATGAAACAGGTCATTAAACTATTTCCTATTGAAAAGAAATTCAGATTAGTGAAAAACAAGGAACAAGGAAAATGGCAGAGCTTTATAGAAAGTTTTTGAAGGAATGCTCAGTTTGAGCATCCTCTTCAATTTGATGTGAAAGTGAAATACATCATACATTTGTGCAACCACCAGCATAAAAGAACACCAATCCCACCCAGAAACTAGGGATGCCACTGTAACATAACCCCAAAATAACACTGATGGCTAAGGTCAGAGTATATTAAGCTCTGAAACACTACAGCATGCTGCGTAAGACTTTCTGCAGTGATCAAACCATGCGCTAGCAGCACTCATTTTACTCAGTAATATGATCTTGAAAAAGCCCACAGTCCCAAAATAACATTGTATAGACCACAAAGAATACCACCACACAGGAAAGTAAATAGACATTAACAGCTCTTCTTTTCTCAACTGCTCCATGGCCCAAGAGGTGACTTATGCCAGCAGAACCAACAGACCTGTATCCTGCAATTTTCAACACTAAAGCATGACTTAGTCTAATAAAATAAACACTATTTCACTGCTGCTGAAGTTTGGAGAAGTTTAGCCTAGCCTAGCCCTGTTCCTTTTGCCACTGCAGGTCTAAAATACTCGGAGCAACTTAAAGCTCAGGCACAGGAGTAAATCAGCACATAGTAACAAGAAATTGTGCATTCTTTGATCCAATGTAACTGTTTGCCTTCACATTAACCACAGTTGTGAGGTACTGTTAGTTTAGTCTTCAGTGTTAACATATTAAAACACTTTTGCATTATCTCACAGGGGCCATAAGTTAAGAAAGCCAACAAAGAAGCTCTCTAAGGGTTATATGAAAGGTACCGCCATGGTTCATAAGATGGGACATTTTTTCAGCTGGATTTACCCATTTTCACAGTAAGAATTCTAGCTCCAAATGGGGTTGGATTTCTGGGGGAACTAATGCTCATATATTTAGAATGAGACAATTTTTTCAGAATTGAGAAAAATCATGAAGGCGTAGAGTAGTTGGTCTACTTTGTATTCAGTTTTATTCTGGTCTCATGGAAAAATGTGGAGTTTCATTCCTAATCACTCCACAATTTTCTCTTGTTTATCTGCTGATACAGAAATCCATCTGCACACTTCCCTTCTCTTTCCAAAGATGCAGACTTCTAGATATACAGCTACATGGCCTTCTTGTGAACTGGATGATTTGTGTTTTTGGCTCTAAATAAAGAAGTGTTCTGGATAGCCTCCAAGTTGATTAAGAAAAGCCGCTTCAAAGTAAGAATCCCTTCTCTGCCAACTGCTCTTCGATACTGCAAAGCAGAATTAAATTTCATGACTTAGCCCCAGATTCTAATAAAGTTGGGGCAGAATGCTGGAGTGGTATTTGACATTACAATTTTTTTCCTAGAGATTTCATTTGGGAAACACCACCAATCCATAAATTTCAAATAAATATCCAAAAGCACCAGATAAGCCTCCAGAAGTTTTATGCAGGAAATTTGAGAGAGGTAACAGGATACCTAGGTGCAGCATGATAAGCACTCAGGTCTCACAGACACTGGAAAAGAGAGAGGAGCCCTGCTGAGAGTCAGAGGAACAAAGAGAGGCAGCTGATTGCTAGAAAATAGAAAGCGAGGATTGCAGAGAAGTATAAAGAGGGAAATAATATCATGTAGCTGAGAAAATCAGCAAGTGGTGAAATACTTAACAGAATCTCCAAGCACTCCTAGGCACACCGAATGTTACTAATTACACATAGAAATTGTATTTCAACTTATGTAAGTGGTATTTGCTTTCAAAATAAAAGTTACCATGATAAACTTTGATAAGATCTACTTTTTACTCATTAGTAGTGCTACACTACAATCACTGAGGTTTTATTTTTTTTTTCTTTGATGCAACTGAGTTAATTTAATCCCATTTACAGTGAAGGCCAGAGAGTTTTGCAATTCACATGAAAGATTATGATTCAGCTGTCAAAGCTGTACAGGAGAGTAGGGTTTGCAAGATGTCCCTTTACTTCCTCTCACCAATGTATTCACACTGTAAGTTACAACACAAAGAAGGTGAGCTGCCCTGTGTTTGACTTGCTCACTACCTTTTGCTTTTCTACTATCCAGAACTAGGTATATCTTAATATGTAATGCAGGTTGTGTCACATTTTTCCTTGTGGTCAGCCCAGGGATAGCACATTGCACAAAGTTCACTGCGAACCATGAGGTAATTGTTCGTTTGGGCAATGAAGATAAATATGAAAGGTTTTATATTTCATTCAGTTAATTTTTGTTTTCAATACCTAAAATGCACAGCAATAATATCATCTAAGTTTTAATTATTCAAGCTGAAATTTGTGGCAACATGATATTATTTACTTTCTTTGATCAAACACTGTTTTCCCTTCCCAAGATCTTTAGGAGCATATCACACTTCAGCAAAATCCAGGCTTAAAGCAAGGTCATAGCAGAAGATGGCCCCTTACTCCATTTTCTCAGTTTTGACCTTACCACTCCCATTTGGTTTTCCTTGCTTGTTTCAAATTCACCTTTGTCAGACCAATAACCTTACCCACGTTTTCCTTTGTTATTGTGCTTACCATAAAGCATGAAAGAGCTCTTTATTTTGTGCACTGCAGGTGAAAGGCACGGCTGTTCTAACAACTTTTCTGGATGAAACATCTACCACAAAATCACCAAGAAGTTGACCCAGGAGATCCCATGTTATCCTACCTGCCTGGGCAAATTTTCCAGAATCACCACAGCTGCCATCCTTGAAGGCTTTCTATAGTCAAGTCTCCATCTCATTAAATTTCATTAAATACCTGAAGAAGGCAGAACCTATGCTGGTAAATTCTACCTACAGAGAAATTTTATCCTTTGGAAATATAAATTTTACATAATTTCCACAAATAATTACTAAGTGGTGGTCTTTTTTTTTTTTTTTGTCAAGTATTTTTTATGCTGAAACTGACATTCAAACACATACCTCTTCCTGAATTTCAACAATTTTTTAATATACATAATTTTTATTAGTCCTTTTTATGTGATTTCTTATCCCAGAGGCGTAAGACTATGCTTAACTTAAAAACAACAAACTGATAGCAAAGGAAAGCAAGCAAGTTTGATCCATAAAGGCTCAAATCACAAAAGGCTATAAACCAAAGGCAGTGATTTTTATTTTATTTTTTTAATTGTGTATTATAACCAAGGGGCATGACATGAGCATTTCAAATGCTTGAAGTTGGCAGTAAACTAACAGAATTGCACTAAGGTCTATAAATAAAAGCATCCAGGTCAAGGGATGAAGATAATGTGGATGCCCAGAGTCTGTTCAGAACATATGGCAGCCCTAAATATCAAATGAGTAAGAAAGTATTTTTACCTCAAGGCCAAAGAATTTAGCTGCAAAGAATTGACTCAAATCACCATGGTCCTATACTAAGTGAACATAAAAACATGTCAGGTCATTGAAGGTCTTAGGAAAAAAAACTTGCTGTAGACCATTTTAGTGGCAATTTACAAAAAAATTACCCACCAAAAGACTGAACTCGATTACTCAAATAGGTAAGTGAATTTAGTGACACAGCTACCAACAGCTCTCAGAACTTTTTAAAATCCAGATGTTAACACAAGTCGATGTTTCAATGAAAATAACATTAAAAGGAAAGATAATCTGAGTACGGTTTCTTATGGTAGGTCTGCATTTCTACAAACATATTAAACTGTAAATACAAAAATTAAGTCTTATAAGCACACTGTAATATTATTATACTTGCAGGCAAGGTATTAAATTTCCACATATAAGTTGAGATTTATGTGAACATCTTAATTATAAAATTGACAAGAAATAAAGATAACTCAGCAGGGGTTCATTTCATTCATTCCTTTATGTTCCTACAAATGGTGAAACTAATAAGAGCACTGGAAACCAAAAACCCTGTACCAACCACATACACAATACCTTACAAAGCAAATAAGAACAAAATATAATCATATCCTTCACAGTTTATATTTACTGGTGAACTTAATCCATTTTTAAAACTGCATGATGGATGCAGTTTTAACACTAAACGGTTCAAACACAAAACTGCCTACTGCATTATAATTGTGACGTACTAGTAGAAACACAGAAAAGCAGTTACTAAAACTATAGGAAAGCTCCTCAATCCTGAAAAGCCACTGTCATTTACAGCTGGGGGACTTTTTGAAATTTTCTGAGGGCATAATTTGACTATTTCCAATTGACCACTGAGCAGTTTCTCTCTGATTTCAGTAGCATCAAGAATTCACAATCATTTCCCTTGCAATCATGCTAGTCAACTGTTCAGATGCAGCAATATTGTATTATATCATATTGTATTATATTGTTTTATTATTACTTAGGAAGTGGTATTTTGGAGAGCTGCTGGACATTCAGCCTCATATTGCCCATATGGGTGCCCATGTTACCAGCACTGTTCAGCTGAGTGGTAGCTCCTTCTTCTTTAGGAGATACTTGGCATCTATTGCAGTTCCACATTCAAGCTGAACAAAGCATGTGCAACAGCTCTAAAAGTTCCAGGAAGTATTGGAACTTCTGAGTGTTACACACTGCAGTGCATTTCTACTTGTGCACATCCATCTCAAACCTCTTGAAATTATTTATTAACTGTGCATGTTAAAATAATAAAAAAAAATATCTGTGTAGCATGTGTAGTAGGTCTGATGCTTTCCAGAAGTGTTACACCTATAACTTACAATCTACCTGGCGCATTCTTAATATACTGGTGTCCAGTTCAGAAACAGAACAGCTGAACAATAGCTCAGTGATTTGATCCTAAGTATATTTGACATTCTGTACTTCCATAAGAAATATGTCCCATTGTGAGGACAAGCAGTCCAGGGTTTTTTTTCCCAACATCACATTAATCTGTGAATAAGAATCTTATAAACTAACCACAGAACACAATTCAAAAGGAATGATGGGAAGAGCTTAGTAAGCATAATTAAAGACAAAACAAAAGAATGTTCAACAATATTTTGGTTTCATATGCAAGTAGAACAATATGATGTCAAACAGTTAAAACACATGTTCTAGATGTGCTACCATGCATGATTTATCCTTTTACAGCTAATTTATTCAGTATTGCCTTAGTAATTATGGTGAATAATTACGCAGTGAATTGAACTCAGCATTACACGTCTTTTCTTAGCGTCTACCACTTCTGCTCTTATCAATGAAACAGGGTAAAACTAACACGATGTTTTTCATGTACATAAAACAGAAATATTACTCAACCTAGTTAAACATAAAATAATTCATAAAATATACCTGCAACAACTACAATAATGTGCAACATTTATAGATTACTTTTCTTTAAAAAAGTGGTATCTATAAGAAAACTGTAGTCACTTCCCAAACAACGTAACTGGTTTATGTAACTTGGTTAGTACTTCAGAACGAATTCCCAAAGTAAACTTTTTATTCTCTTGTTGAAGACTTATAATTGTGTAAGAATTTATGTGGTTTTTTTTTAATGGAGCTATTTAATTGTTACCTTTCTAATGTGACTCTCTCTTCCTTTTTGTTTTGTTTTGTTTTTTTTTCTTGTAGATTTTTCTACTTGGCAATGAGATGCTGAGGCAGCAGCAGTATTTCTGGCAAACTGCTTGAATATACAGAAACCAGTCAGAGCAAAAGGATTTGCATTCACAGTGGTATTGCACACAAATACTGTAACCACATAGAGATTATGCAAATCCTTATACTTTGATTGTCTAATAATGGTTGTCAGTCAAAAGACAAGAATTTGCATATGCTAAGGCTAGTGAGAAATAATCACGCAGTGATTATGCTAATCAAACACACTAAACAACATGTGAAGGGCTGTCAAACTGGAACAAATCCGTGTATGTATGTGTATGTATGCTAGACACAGAAACACACAGAGCTAGAAGAACATTAAGGTTGCAGATCAAGCCCTTATGAAAATGAAACGTCTATAAGTCTTAATTTAACACCTTTATGAATCTACATTTTTGAAATATGTTTACATATTTTTCCTGAAAGATTTTGGCTTTTTCGGTTCAGAAGATGGACAATGTTCACTTAATGAGCAACTGTTCAATGTTGTGTGTCCAAGGGGTTCAATGAATAGCCTTAGACCTCATTTAGTTTATTAAAGCTGAAACCTCACTACCAGTGGGAATTATCAGCCTATTCATCGCGTCTCCTACAGTACTCATTGACAAAGATGCCAGTACTTCACAACTATAATTAACTTATTTTCAAAACTTCTTTTTTAGATAAAAGATGGTATTTTCTTGGAAATGAAGAATAAAAATGTACACTACTTCCAGTTACCCAATTTAATACACCTAATAGTATGTATTATTATATTGCCTTTCATATGTTCACCACACAGCTCCTGACTTGAGATTCATCTGTGAAGGTGCTACACAGACTAAATGCAGCCTTAAAAATGCAAGTTGGACTCACAATCCATAGAGTCGTCACAGAAGAGTTCAGGTTAAGTGACTTGCCTCGCATCTCTCAGAACAACTGGTTCTGAGGGTGGTATTCAACTGGTTTTCTGGAATGGGATGGCCCCTTCTTTTTCTTCAGTCCCACCTCATTCAAAACATGTTTTCCAGTTTCTTCAACAAACAGAGCAAGAATAGCACGGATAACAATCTTCTGTATTATAAAACCATGACTGATCCCCAGTGCTGATCCAAAGGACACAAAAAATTCTACCAAACCTAAAAGTTTCTCCCAAAGGAGAGATGATAAAAGGCATGTTTGTCATATTATTCAATTATCCAGTGGACAATGCTCTATACAATTGCAGCATAAGAACAGACTAACATGAAGCAGACCACCTTGAAAGTAGAGTATTACTTCTAGTAGGCATTACCAAAGTGGTGTGGAAAGGATGGGTGGATTGTTTCTTTTCAGCTGCTTACTTAAATGAGCAGTGGCAGGTGGTAAAATTATTAAACCCCAAACAATTGCTTAAAACAAAAACAGATCAACGTTATTCTCTCTCTAAAGAACACCAATAAAGATAAAAACCTAAGGTTCACAAATGCCATTTGTCTTCTCAACTTCAACCAAGAACAAAGCAAAAATAGGCTCACAAGAAAAAGAACTCATTGGGCATTTTCATGTTTTGTGCTTAGGAAAAGAGCTTGGAACAAAAGGTTGGCAGGCATAACGATGGTTACACAACAAATTCCCAATAGCATCATTCATATGTGAATGAATTTCCAAAAACTGGACAAAATGTTATAATTGGTATTTAATAATAGTGGGTCTTTCTAATCACAACAACAATAAAAGCAGGGTGTGTGCCAAATAGAGAACTGGCAGAGAGGTACTTGATTCACTCTTACAAGTGAATTGCTCACAAGTACGAGAGTCCAAAGTGGTCTCCGCAAACCAGTACATTTTTTTCAGAGAAGTGACTGTGTACATATGTGCTTAAGGAGTGGGAAAATAAGTCTGCAATGCAACATCACGCTGCTATGCTTTTTTAACCTATTTAAAAATTCTTCTTATTTACCATTTTCATTCTGGTGACTCCAAAGAAGTCATTCAGAACTAAGGTGTAGAGTATAATTAGAATGTTCAAAAATATAATTTTTCACCTGAAAAAGTCCAAGGGATGTTTCAGACATTATTAAAATATTCTATCAAATCTATGCTTCTATAACATTTCAACACATTTCAAAATCTGTCTCAATGAGTTAAGATAAAACACTGGGAGAAGTTACAATTCTTTAGCCGTACTTGTAGAACCAGGGAATAAGAGACTAAAAGGGACCCCACCACATGATTTAATCCATACCTCACACCATGAAAGGGAAAAAATGTGATGGGGGCTGAATATGTTTATACCAGGTTTTGGCAGAGAGTATGTGAGTGAACAAATATTTTCATGAAGCCAAGGCTAAAATACAGAAGTTGAATCTTGAAGAGAGGGAAATTTTTCAGATTCTCATTTTGTAACTGTTTCAGAGTAAAAAACTTAACATTTCAGTTGAAACATTTACCAAAGCTGCTCTGCTTGTATAGCCACTAGGTCTCTGACAACTCTTCAGAACAGAGTAATTAGAAAACTATTGAATTTCTCTCCTGGTTCTTAAATGAATGTCTGTCTCTCTTCAAAATGTGGTAGAAGCATTTCACTTCAGGTGCAGGCATAGACATTTCCTGGTATAATTATTTGTCCACAGGTGGTTTTTTTTCTCTCTCTCTCTCTCTTTTTTTTTTTAGGTCAGCACTGTGTAAAAGCACATAAAACATCTCCACTCCCTTCTCTCAGAAGAAACGTTCTACTGTCTTTCTTATGAAAATTCAAGGTTATAAAACTATGTGACCAACTGTCATCATAGTTTCACATATTGAGATTCAAGACAATTTAATTTAAAGTAATTTCACCACCAGCAGTAAACACAGAAAAATAATGTTCCCCAGACTCTTCACATACGGGAACTGAAGTGATACGGTTTGCATATGCAGCTGAATATACATTTATAACAAGTAATGGTTAAGTGAGGGTAAATAATGTGCTCAGCTATGTTCATAGTCCTCACACAGATCACTAAGAGCACTATATCTCCTTGCATGCGAAAAATATTTTAACTTCACTAGGCTTATAGATTATGATCCACAGGAGAAGTCATTAACCTGCTTACTTCCTCCATAACATTATTAGCTCTAAAACCTTTTTTGAATTTTTGAACCAGGATGAGACTCTGTCCAGGAAACACTTCCACTAAGATAGAGAGAAATATGAAATTGGAAAGTGGGGAAAAAAAACGTAACAAATCCTCTTGATATAGTTTGAGAACTTACTTAATAATGAAAATAAATCTTGCTATGCTTTGTAACCACATATGCGTAAACAATACTAGAATTTGGTACCCAGCTGAGCAAGATCCCAGGAACATGAGAGAAATAGGTGGTCAGAAGGTGGCTTGCATTTTAATAAGGTTTTTGTAACTGCAGAATTAAGATCAACCTGATTTCTGCTTCAGACTCTTTAGGACGTAGAAAGTAGAAAAAGACAGAAAAGTAATTTAGAACAAATGAAGATTATTACCTTACTAATTCAACTCCCTACCAGTTGAAATATCTCATATTTTCTTCATGGTACAAAACCAAAATTATATTCCCTTTTGATGAAAAGAACACACTGCACTGGGTACCCACATTGTGACTGTACTTTCTGAGTAATTCTCTGCAGACTGCCACTGAGGTTCATTCCAAGTCTCCTGTCAGTCTTAGTGACTGAATCATTAGTGCAATGCTGAGTGCACTGAACAGCTGTGGAGAATGTAGTTATGGCTCATTCACTATTTGAAGTGCTTTAATCCCTTCCTACCCATCTCTGAAATGCGATGCGTTAAATAATTTTCAGCATGTTTCTATATCATTTGGAAAAAGATGAAAAGTTAACAGCGTACATTTCTGTGCAATTTAATCTTTGAAGTTTTAGCAGAATGATACGTCAACATTAAAATTTAGAAAAAAGTATTGCTAGGGAACTACCATTCTGACCCTGACTTCCGACTTTTTTGTAGATCAAACCAGAACTAAATGAAACAAAGCAATGAAAGAAAACCTGTTGTTACTTGCATGCATACAAAAACACTAGCCCAAAAGTTCAAGATACCTCAAAACAGACTAAAACCAGCAATCTCCACTCCTTCCAGGAGTCCACTACCATAAGTATTAATATATCTACAAAGTCAAAAAGGTGAAGGTAGTAGGGGCCCTCAGTTTCTGGGACTACTCCACAGTTACTTTTGGTTTTTTGTTGTGAAAGGACAGTATAAGAAGGGGAATTCACTCACTTCGTTCACCATTAGGGCAGAATGCAACATGGTTTCTTACTGTACCAGTGATTTTGCTTGGACTTAGTTCACTTCTTTTTTTGAACTCTCTGATTGTTTAAAGTTACTTCATGTTGACTCTGGTTTCTCCATGATTTTAGGTCAAGCAAGCTCAAACTGGATGCCCTTATCTTAAATCATGTCCAACTATATTGGTGATGTATTTTCTGACACACACAAGGTAGTCAGAAGTTCATTGACCAGGTGAGGACTGTGGTGCAGGCTACAGTTCAGCACATAAGAAGGGATGGATGTTTGCATCCCTCCCAGGGTAGAACTCTCAATGAACTAATATATGTGGATGGAAACCAGAATTTAGGCAAAAAGGAAGGGATTAAGCAGCTAGACACTGAGCTACTGCAGGCAAGTGGCTTTGAGAGTTCTTCCATCTTCTCAGCTGACCCCCAGTCAGAAAGGGAGTATCACGTACATTCAGTGAAGCTAGGGTGCCACTGAGTATTTTGAATTAATCAGGTTGAAAAGGATTTCATGTATATTATGAACTTAAACACAATAGGAAGTCCCATGTGAGTATTTCACAGTGCTTTACAAAGACCACTTAAAACAGGTAATTAGCATATGAAAACTGAGCTGTACTAGAACTTTTGGCAAATCCACTTGTTCTCATTCACAGCCTTATGCTTTAGCATGAGACAGCACAGGCATAATTGATTTAAAATCAGCTGTGTCTGGAGTAATTCACACAAGTACCTATGGATGTGAAGACAGGCAATTTTATTGCCTGTGAACTGTCTAGTTGTCTGCAAGTCAAGTACTTAAAGACATCTGCACTGCTAGCATATAACAGAATCACAGAATGATCAGAGCTGGAAGGTGTTGCAGCACTACAAAACTACCAGGCTGCAAGAAGGCTTTCCCACACAAGGTTCCAGAAGTTCATCTACTGTCCATGCTGTTTCTTCATCCTCTTCAGGCCAGTCCACC
>JAVJGI010000050.1:105550231-105563053 GCA_035590275.1 Ibycter americanus | reverse complement strand
TCCACATCAGCCAACCCACCACCCCAGAAGCAAGCCCACAACTGTATATAATCAATGTTAATTAACCCTCTACAGGAAGGGACCTCTGGAGATCATGTAGTCCAACCCTCTGCTAAAGCAGGTTCACCTAGAGCAGGCTGCACAGGACCGTGTCCAGGCAGGTTTTAAGTACCTCCAGAGAAGGAACCTCTACAACCTCTCTGGGCAGCCTGCGCCAGGGCTCTGCCACCCTGAAGGTAAAGAAGTTCTTCCTCGTGTTCAGATGGAAGTTCTTGTGTTGCAGTTTGTGCCCGTTGCCCCTTGTCCTGTCGCTGGGCACCACTGGAAAGAGCCTGGCCCTATCCTCTTGACACTTGCCCTTAAGATATTTGTATGCATTGATAAGATCCCCTCTCAGCCTTCTCTTCTCCAGGCTAAACATCCCCAGCTCTCTCAGCCTTTTCTCATAAGGCAGATGCTCCAGTCCGCTCGTCACCTTTGTAGCCTCCGCTGGGCCCTCTCTGGTAGTTCCTTGTCTTTCTTGAACTGAGGAGCCCAGGACTGGACACAGCACTCCATACCTTTTCAGAAAAGAAACTCCACAATGCACAAAGAGTCTGGCTTTGGTTGTTTTGAAGGATTCATTTTTCACGTATAATTTGATGCCTATGGATACTATATGGGTGCATTGCCTCTGCTTTTATAGTACAAGCCCTACCCTGGAGATATCTACAATGCACAACAGGTAAGAGGGATGTGATAAGATAGCAGCAGCTAATGAAAGAATTCTGAAAAACAAAGATGACACCAAAAGTGCAGTGCAAACCCCAGAGGGTTTGCTTCTGCCTTCTTTGATGCCTGCAGGGTGCTCAGACTGGTTTTATTTTCTACCCATTTAATTATCTGTGTTTATGAAAATAATATCACCAATGAAAACATAATTCATCCTGCTACTATAAAGGTTTTTTAGCTTCATACTGGAGTTATATTACAGATAAACCCTATCCACCAGGACTTACTCTTGCCTGTCTTGACACTCTGTGGGAACAAGTTCAAACCAAGACTTGACCTTGGATATCAGCTTTGACAGTTACGTCCACATCTGAATATTTACATAACTGCACACATTCATGTGCCAGGATTAATCATTAATGACTGGGATCTTTGTGACACACTTAAAAGGCCAGGAAATATTAGCCTTGTCTTACAGATAGGAACTGAGAGTAAGGAATGGTTCAAGGTCACCGTGGAGGTCCGTGCCTCAATGCAGAGTTCAACGCACCTCTTCCTTCACCAACCCCTTCTTCCCAGCTCAGAGCAGTGCCCTTGGTCAACCTCTTACCACCCCTCATGTGGCTCTTGGTTCTTGTTTCAAAAGACAGTCTGACCTAGCAGGAAGGAAGCTTTTTACCCTGGCAGCTTTCAAGAGCAGCTGCAGGCACAAACAGTTCTGCTATGGGATAGGATAACTAAAAAATACTTTTCCTTCAGGAGCAGCTGCAAACTTCAGTGCTCTAAACCTCTATCCTTCTTCTTGTCCTGTGTCTTCATAGTGCTGCTGCCTTTTCAGGCACTACTGCGAAAATTGTACTTAGTGTAAACTCCTTGTAGTTTGCATAGTAGATTGCCTCTACAATGGTTGTTTCTACAGCTTGAGAGAAAAGGAAGCCAGGAGACTAAATACAAAATTAAAAACAACAGTGTAGTCTGTCCTGTTGAAATGGACTTGTATCTGCTCAGACCCTTCCACACATGAGCGATCCGTGTTACTAAAAAAGGCATCTGTGCAATCACCAATTTGATTTCATCATTGGAAAGTTTTTCTTTTTCTTTCCCCCTTCAAAAAATCTTCAGCTCACACTATGTGAAGAGCCACACAGCACATTCACAGCATGCAGCAGTGTCAACTGGTCCTGCAAAATCCAGTAGGTTGAGAACCATCCATTAACTGTTTACAAATGGCATTTCTGAAACATCATCATTCAAGTAACTGCTTTTAGTTTTCCTTTCATATTTATGGTTATTGAAATGGCACCACCAGTGCCGATTCTCTCTTTCTTTCTGTCAGTTCTTGTCTTTCTCATTATTAACTGCAACTGGATGTTTAACATGCTACGCACTTATCAGGGTAGGGATTTGTCACATCACTTTTGTGTTGATAAGACAATACTACACCAAAGGCACACAATCGATGCAGGATTACATCGCCTTTTGTTGATCAAACCCAAAGAAAAATAAGCCAAAAAGCCCCACGTGGCAAAAGCTTTTATGATACCAGGCAGGTCAGGTTTCCCAACATTTAACATTAAATATGAACTCAAGTAGAACGTGTCATTTCCTGGCTGCTCTCTGGAAGACCAGCACCTCATCAAATCTGCTCCTGTCTGAGGCTGGGATCTGAATTTTTACTCTTGTTTCGCCCAACACAGTGAATTGTTTGTCAGACTTCTAACCAGGGCATTCATGACGACTATAATGTGAAAATCACAATGACATGTTCTGGCAATAATTTTCTCCTCCGTGGAGCCACCACGGAAATCAGACACAGGCTACGTGTGCTTTCCTTAATACTCTTTGAGCAGAATGAACACTTTGCTAATGGTGGTCAATTACTATGCAAATATCCAGTAATTGCGCCAGTCAAAAGCAAAACATGTTACAAAAGGCACTTTAAAAAAACCACAAACCACAAACAAAATAAAACCTCAAAAAACCCCAAGTAAAAGCAGAAATCAGAAATGACTAGTACAAGGCTCAAATTAATTAAGAAAGGGAGAAAACCTGGTTCCCAGTCTAAATTTTCAAAGCTATGTTGTTTACAACGATGCAAATATAAAAGAGCAAAGCTACAACTCTAAACTGGCACATTGCAAGTCCTATGTTTCTATAATTATGCTTTTGCTGTCTAAGATTAATCAGGGTAGTTAATGATGCAAAAAATTACATTTATAATCCAGTCTGAATACAGCTGTACTGCAAGCTAAGATCTAAGTGCCATTAAGGTAAATGGAATTAATGGGCTGTCCCTGGCAATCTTTATATCTATCAGTTACTAATTAACATTCTTCTGTAAAGAATAATTTATGGCAAAAAAATACATACAGAAGCAATAACGTTAAAACTTGCAACACACTGCGGTCACAGGGTACTGGTGCAGCTGTAATAGACAATGTGTTCTGCTCATTTCAACAGAGAACAAGAAAGTGCCAACTGGCACTGCAATCAGTAAAATCTTTTATGTTAAGTCATATATTTTATATGGCATCAAATTATTACTACCAAGGATGAACTTTTGTGGGAAATGTCGACTTCAGCTAATAATGGAAGGACTGAGCAGAAGCAGCAATAAAAACCTGGTAGTTAAATTAGCTACTAAGAAAAATGAACAGTGTGTGTTATCTTTGTAGATAATGTAGTACATTTGCTGCTTCCAACATACGACTCTCAGCTTGATTACTGATTTTATGCATTCAGTACTCACATTAGTTTTAAGAGCGTTCCTGCCAAACCTTTACCACAATCTTAATTTGGCACTCTTTTGTTTTTGACTTTATGACATAAAAGCGCTGCATAATTCTTTAGGGTCCTTTTTGAAATCCTCCTTATCTTTTTGCCTGTGAACCTAAGCATCATCACTTCACATACCACATACATAGAGAATAAATCTTACAGTGAACACCAGAGCTTCAGAGGCTATTATACGCCTCACTTCTTTTTGGAAAACAAAACAAAAAAAACCCAACAAACCAACAAAAAACCACCCCAACCCCCTCTAAACACTCTTCCCCACCCACAGGAACACCCCTAGGAACAGACACACACATGAGTTGTGGCACGAATCAAAATCAAATGGTGACTGTTGCATCTGAAAAATACTCCCCTCACTAAAGGCAGTAGTAGTTAGTGGTTTAAAAGCAGTATCAAGATATTTAGGTTTACTTACAGCATAAGAACAAAAATGTTAATCATTGTGAACTTACACTTTCAAAAATCCAGCTTAGGGTTAATTCTTAGAATCACTGATAACAGTATTGTTCCAAGTAAACATCACAGAATTAGGATGGTTTTAATCTTTCCAGATCTTGACCAAAAATGGTATATAACTACAACATGCTATATTGCTACCAAACATGGTAATAATATTATTACTGGTATTTATATAAGTGAGATTCATTAAATAATAATGGCATTCCCTGCTTTTTATACTTATTCCATATGTCAGTCAGAATTAATTTTTAGTTTATAATATAGACATGACAATTTACACTAATCCAATTTAATGCCTTCCAATTAAATTTGTAAATCAACATTTAGGATATTTGCATGTTTTTCTAACTTAGCTAGTAAGATGCCAGTGATAAAATAAAAAAACAACCTAACTTTAGAACTTACATGAACAGCTATTTTGCACACACTGTAGATAATTAACAGATAAGATTTTTAATTAACTCACAAAGACTTAGCATAATTTACCACATAGGGAAAAAAGCCTCTGACCCCTTCTGAAAATTAATTATACTGCTATAAAAATATGTGGTACATTGGTAAGAATTTCATTCTAGTGCTATAGGAGTAAGCACTAAGTATTCTAACATGCTGTATTGTGAATATCATCTCCTCCCTTTGTCACTCCACCATGTCCTCCCCAAAGTAAATACAGTCACATTAAGTATTACCCTCTGGACTGTAGAATTTTAAGCAATAGGGCAAGAGAAGTTTGTTAGAAATAAATACTAATTTATAAATGTTGATAAGCTTGCAGAGAAAAGAAGGAAAAGTCTGTAAACCCAGTATAAAAAAATACAACAGACCTAGTGAATTTGCTGTTTCAAGAGCACAAAGAGAAATACATAATTTCATTTTTCTGAAGGAATTGAATGAGATAACAGATAAACCCTGTCAGGATAGAACTGACTGCAATGCAGTAAATGCTAAAATAAGGTTCCAATATTTCCATTTACAGTCTGGCACATTTGCAAGATAACTAAAAATATTACATATAATTTCTATTCAAATCAATGCTTTTTAAAAATTATTTTTAATGCTTCTGATTACAAAGCATATTCAGTTAAAAAAACACACAACACATTTTAGAGCTTTTCTTTGGTGCTCTCTATGATAGTGCATCAGACACATTATTGCAGGGCCTAGTAATGCTTCCATACTGAAGGTTTTGGCAGGCTTCCCCACTATAACCTCTCTGGTTAGGAATTTATAAACGTCTTGAATGATATGCTTTTGCTCTGAACTTTATAGAAAGGAACAGTTCTTTTCTAGGGAGGGTATTTCCTAATCTAAAATCAAAAGCAAATTGAAACACCATGTAAAGATATTTTCAAACATCATGTTAAAGACAAATATTTTTGTAATGTGAAAGCAAGATAAGTAAAACAATTACATGGTAATATGGTTCAATCACTTCCGTTATTTGCTTTTAATAATGAACATTATGTTAGCGAGAGAGCTGGACAGACCATTTTGCACAGTGGAGTTCTGCCTTTTAGTCATCTATAATGCAATGTGCTTATTCACCAGAAGCTGCTGGGTAGCAGGTTGCTGTGCATGCCTTTGATGTGCAAATTCATGCTTAAATGCTTTGAAGAATTGGGGCCTAAAGTCCATACTGGATTCACAGAAATATAACATTCCATCCTTTGGTGCTTTATCTGAATGCTATCTCTTACAGAGAACTCCACCAAGAGCTGGACAAGGTAGTGTTGATTCTGTAATATGTTCAGTGTGAAAAGCAAGTTTTTAGGTAGTCGATAAGCTAAAAGCAGTCTTCATCGTTCTTACTTATATTATGTGTTTGTTGCCACATTGCTCTGCTTAAAAATACCCACTATTCCTTTTATCTAGCTTGTAAGCCACTTTTCAACCAACGTGAAATGGTCAGAGTATGGCGCTTTCAAAAGTTTCATGGTCTTGCAAATGTTGTCATAAACATCTAATTTTTAAACGTATTAATCTTAAGTAAGGCATTACCAATTTGCATAATATACTGTGACAGACTGCCGTTTTACAGCTAACCTGCATTTGTCAAAATAAAAGAACAAAGTTCATTGTATGATGGTACAAAAATATAGATGTAATTGCAGAAGCTGTAAGATTCAACTAACTGTTATTTCATAACTCTATAACAAATCTGCTGAATAAACAAGGTAATTATGTTAGGCCAGTAACTCAAGACTGTGGAAGCTAAGCACTGGAATGGGTGGGTGAAAGGACTCCCTATGGTCAACAAGACCAAAGTCCTGTACAGGAAGCAGTTGCTCAGGGGATATAAAAAAGGTTTAGTCTCAGACCTGCTACTTACCCACTTACCCATCTTTGCCTCGGTTGTTCCTATTACCAAACCAGTGAAGCTGTTTATGTTATGAACCCTCTCTTACAAGTTTGCCTCTTGTAAACACAGTCTGAAAAGGTATTTCCACAATATATGTGTTAACATCCATTGCAGTGGCACAAATGTATGCCTGTGACCTACCTCCCCAGTCCCTTAGTAAGCAGTTTTCACAGGAGATAAAACTGCCCCCCTCCCACCACCACCCCCCTTCCCTGCAGTTTGATCCACCTCAGACCCACTTCAACAGCCACAGTTCTCACTCATTCCCTGGGGACAGTTACAATTACCCCCCTCCATAAATATACCTCTGAGGTGACAAGTGCCTCGTTCTGCACTTTTCTGTGGGTGGATGCCAATGGCCCAACCAACCAAACTGAATCTCATTGCTGCCATTGATGTCACACCACACCTACGGCAGCTGATCATCTCTAGAAAGTGCTTTCAGGTGCTCATGACAGAAGCTGATAAGGGGCCTCCAGTAGTTCATCACAGGCAGAGGGACACCTTTTGCCAAAAGGTGCACACAAATAAAGAGAAAGGTGAAGCCTACTCAAGGTCTGCAGATTTGGCTTGCAGGTTTACCTCGGTGCTTCTTGGAGAACTGTTACCTGTTTGGAAGCAACATCTAAACCTGAGTGTTGTGGTTTAACCTGGCAGGTGGCTAAACACCACACTGCTGTTCGCTCACTCCTCCTCCGTGGCATGGGGGGGAGAATCAGAAAAAGGGTAAAACTCGTGGGCTGAGATAAAGACACTTTAATAGGACAGAAAAGGAAGGGCAAATAATAATAATACTGATAAAAGAATATCCAAAACAAGTGATGCACAATGCAGTTGCTTACCACCCATAGATGGATGCCCAGACGGTCCCTGAGCAGCAGGCCACCCTAGATTTACTGTTCAGCATAATGTCATACAGTATGGAATATCCCTTCCGACAGTTGGGGTCAGCTGTCCTGGCTCGCTCTCTCCCCTCCCAGCTTCTTGTGCCCCTCCAGCCTCCTTGTTGGGCAGGGCAGTACGAGAAGCTGAAAAGTCCTTGACTTGTTGCTGAGCGGTGCTTACAGTAACTAAAACAGTGTGTTATCAACATTATCCTCATCCTAAATCCAAAACACATCACTTTACCAGCTACGAGGAAGAAAATTAACTCTACTGCAGCCAAAATCAGGACACTGATCCAGAAGAGAAGAGCCCTCCTCCTACACTTTTCATCCTGCATTTTCTCAGTCAATGTGTTTAAGTGTTAGCTCTCCAATCACTCACTTTTTCTCTCTAGGCAGGAACTTTTAATGGCTTAAATATTATTTTGCTCTTAGACTCTGGCCTGCGAAAGATAAGCTTGTTAACTGAGATGGCAACAGGAACATCAGTATTTTCTGGTGACAAGGCGACCAGCTCATCATTTTTTCTGTAAGGGGTCTCAATATACCTTCTAGAGATAGAGTGTATATCCTTCATTGTTTTCTTCAATACTTATTCCTCCCTTGAAGCCTCATTTGATTTCATTATTGAGCCAGAATAATACCAAGCAGGTAATCTTGTGCAAATACAATATTCATACAAAATAACATAGCTTCTCCTCAGCCGTATTTAAAAATACCTGTTCCAAAGTGTCTGCGATTGATTTCTGGTGGTGCCTTTTCTTCTTCTTCTTTTATATATTTTTTTTTTTTAAAGCATTTTTTCATAAACAAGGAATAGTTTATAACCATGTTTAAGTGACAACAGATCAAACAATTTACCAATGCTACTATATCAGTGAAGGGTTACTCTTAAAAAAGTGGGAATGATAACTGTCCACTGTGTTTAAAATCTGTTTTAGTCACATTTCCTGCTGACAGTTGCTCTTTTTTGCCATCCAGTGTTTACACTGCTGAATGACAGAAGTCCTGTTTTGCTACTGTGGGAGACTGGTCATTCCTACAAAAACTGGAGCAAAAGCTTCTATTGTTCAGCATCAGGTAGTACTTTAGGCCTTAGATTTACAGGAAAAATATGACTCGAAAGGTCCAAAGGTCCAGGATATGTTAGCACAAACACACAACAATTTTGAGAGATGTGGAGTTCTCCCTGTCCTTTCTGTCTCCTGACCTGTAACAAGTTGAACTTCATTCTTAGGATTCATCTCTCTTTCTCCTGTTTGTCAACTAGGATACCAAAATCAGCCAGAATTCAGGGGGCTTTACACATCCTGAACTTGTTCCTACTAGATACAGAATTTTAATTACATAGAGTGGGATAATGGCACTGTCACATCATTGACACTGGTGAGAAGGAGTCTTGAAGAAGACCTTGCAGATAAGGAACTCATCTTGAAGATGAGGAACTGAATGATGATATACAATGACATATTCTTAAAGTTAGTAAGAAGGAAAATAGTCATTCTGCTGTGAGACTCATAAGCAGGAAGGCATAATACTAGAGCTTATAAACTACTATGCAAAAACAGGAGAAACCAGTAGCTCAGAGGTACAGTACCTCATATGCACTGTAACAAATGCACAGGTTGATAGAAGACACTTGAGGTTTTATTTTTAATGTTCTCAGAGGAAGTGGAAAAATTGCCTGAGGGAATTGGCTGTTCCTTCATTTTTCTGTCTGCTGTTCTTTCTGCAGTTACTTGCAATGCACTCCTTTTCCAAAGAGGCTTTAATCACAATCACCTTGTCTAGTTTACTCCTAATGAAAAATTAAAGAGATACACATTACTCCATCCTTTCTCATTTAGGTGACCTGGGTAGGAAGGGGAAACCTCAGTGATTACAAAATTCACGTGTTGTGTCATCCAGCAATATCTGCATTTATTTCAGTACAGAGGGAGTTGAGGGAATTTTTTAAAAGAAAAACTAAAATGAATATAAAATAAATCAAGCTACATAAAACTTAGATCAGAATTCATTCCCTATGAGCTGCTGGACTGTATGTCTGAGTTAAGGACAGGAAGCTATCAAACTTTTTTGGTCTGGTAGGTTTACGTTCCAGCTCATGTTCTCTAAGAACAGTAGATGTATTCAGCCATTTCATATTACAAAGAAGATGATGTGATACTTGCCTCAAGGACTAGCATGCTACATCAGATGCATAATGGCAGTTCAAATGCAAAATACAGTTTGCCGAAGGTCCCACTTCAGAACAATACAAAGTTAAAATACCTATTTTATTACTTTTTTTGTACTAGTAATGAAAGATTTTCCTGTAATAGGTGTGTTTTATCAAAAGAATTTAGTTTGAGAGTCAGCTAGAATGTCTGCCTAACTGACAATACCTTAGACTTAAACTCCAGTAATATTTTGGAGTGGGAAAATTGAACTAGGTCTTACAGAATTTAATCACTATCTCCGGGACAAAACTGGATTGATAACCAATTTGACTGTTTTCATTTAAATATATCCTTGCTTGACATAGCCATTAACAGCATTTAACAAAGCTTTGTTTTAGAAAAGACATATGACTTCTATTTGAGACTGCAGCAATACTAAGAAGCTATAATGGACACATGTAAAATCCTATAATGTTATAAACAATACAGATTAAAGGAAATATGTGTGGTGAAATATGATATCATAACATCCTTTAGTCCCCTGCCCACAAGAGTACTCAAAAATATACTAAGATTCTGCTAATATTTTAAAACTGAAAATACATCAAGCAGAATCTAATTAGTTACAGCCAACATTACTATTTGGAAATTACTTGGAAAGACATAGTTCATGTATCTAAACCATTACGCCATTTCCAAACTACTTAAGAAAATTTGGTATCTCTGCGCAATGGAGATAACCACCTTAAATCCGCTTACAATAATATGTGTTAACATTTGAGGGTCTGACAACGGCCCATTTTCAGACCTCCTCATTACAGCCTTGTGCGTGAAGGGAAACAGCAGCCACCTTATCCTGCTGCAGAGAGCAGTCCACAGTATGCAGATACTACACAGTTTAGAAGAAGAATTCATGTCAATCTCTTTCTCATCCACTTATCTCCTGTAGGACCTGAAGTAAATACTAGTGTCTTTGCACTTCAATTAACCCACCAAAGAGAAAACGAGGTACACAGGATGCTGAAGGATAAAATCATTGAAGACTGAGATGTTCAGAAGCTAGGATCTACCTTTACTTGCATCAAGCTGGTTTTGCAGACCAGCATGGAGAAGCTTATCCCCATCTCTTTGGAGAACATAATATTACAAGAATGGGATTGTTCTGGAGTCCTTGACTATTTCTAGCTGTCATTGTATCTAGGAATAAAAAGAAGAGTAAATTTCTCAACTGAAAATCTATCAAAAGACTGAACAATGTGTTGCTTGAATTTATATGACCATGCCAAACTCACACCATGCTAAGTTTAAATTTTTTATGTGTATGGATATCTAAAAAAGGAGGGTCTATGCAGTGCCCACTGCAGTGACTTCTACTCCTTACCCCTATGCATTACTTTTTAAGCAACCCAGTGCTGGGTACTGATAGGGTTAGCACATTACAAACAGGGCAGCTCCTTACAAGTAAGTAACATTGTCAGACAGGAACAGTCTCTCAGAAAGCCACATCTTGATTTAACTACTTAACGAAAATAACAAGAATGCACACCAATACACACACATGCAAGCCAAACCTCCTGAATTTCAATAGTAATGCTATTAAACTGCAGGAAAAAGTTAATCAAAGGAACTTAATTTCACTCAATGTCAAAAGAAGACATCGTTTTGCAGCAGATGTTTTGGCAAGCAGAATGCAGACCCAACTCTAAGCTCTAATTGTAAGCTTCTCCCTCACATTTTGAATTTTCCAAACTAAACATCTCACTGTCTAATTGAAGCACTCAACCAGCATATGTTCTGCTCAAGCAACTCTGTGAAGTTTGAAATACTGTATATAAGCAGTATTAACTTCTTTTGCTTTCAAGGCACCAAACACTTGGAAATTACTATTCCTTAATTTAATGCTGGAATGTAACTTCAGTTACTAAGAAGTGGCCTCCTCCTGACGAAAAGACAATTTGTAAATATCCAGTATGGAATGATGTCACAGTTTAATAAAAACCACAAGTTTCCATCTGTACTTCACTGTGTCTCTTTTTCTATCACCATACTGAGACACCAACAGGTTTTGAATAGTCTCTGTCACTAAGCCACACATACATCCAAAGTCTGGACAGAGTCTAGTCACTGTTGCTAGACCTCAGGTCTAAAATTCATAACTTTATTTGAGAGCCATCCTTTGGACAGGAGGCAGTATATTCTGTCACAGTTCAACCCCTGTGTCTGGTATCTTTCTTTACCCCTACTCCCTATGCTCCCACATTCATTTATAAGCAATTAGCCAGAGATGAACCAAGATTATGAGCACTGGAAATCTCATTTTATCTCTCTGAAGTAAAATAGCAATAATGCAATATCACAAACTTAGGAAAAGCATGTCTTAACCAGAGATCTATCTTATAACATCACATAATATCTTTCACATATCTTCTCTCCTTCTAATCTCATCCTTCACTCTTTCTGTTTGATTCCTTTAGTCCTGGAAGGGGAGCTGAAGGGGGAAAAAAAGCAGCTGTGCAACTGAAGCTAGCTTGTTGATCTAACACAATGTATTACTTCCCCCCTATCAACCTTGCATTGCTTGAGCTGCAATATTCAGTAGCATTTCAGGCTGGACAGAATCGTTCTGGCTTTTTTCTTCATCACCTCCCTTTCATGGTTTCTTATCTCCTCTAAACACAATGGCCTCAGTCTCTCTGCTTTGCTGTAGGCCTTTAGAATTCACAGAATGATTTAGTTTGAGGAAATGCTTCTGGATGTCATCTGCTCCAGCTCTCTAGTTCTCAATGCAGCACTAACTGGCAGCCTTTTCTAGGCCCTCACACAGGGTTTTGTCCAGTGAAGTTTTGTGTATCTCCTGGGATGGAGAGCCCACAGCTTACCTGGGAAATTCAGTGTTGTGTTTGACCACACTCACTATGGAAAAAAAAGTTCCTAAGTTATAACTGGAATTTCCCATGCCAGCTGGCTACTTCAGGTATAGCATTTTAAGACAGCACAGTTGGTATAGGATTTATTGGAGGTAAGTACCTCGTGCAAATGTTTAATGCCAGCCCAGGTAAGCATCTTAAATGGGATAAGTTGCTTTCTGTGGCTACCCATCTTTCCACATTCACTCTGGGAGGAGCTGAACGGTTGGTTCAAATTGGACACTTTGCTTTTTGACATCAATTGAGGTCAGAAAAATCTCATCCACTCTAACTTAAATTTCTGCAAGATGATTTGGTTATATCCTCCTACACTAGGGGTTTAGGGACATACTTTGACATATGCTTGGATTGCCAAGCACGTAGAGATGAGAGAACCAAAAGGCAGACTTTTTTTTTTTTTCCCCCCCTTTATATTGGAATGGCCTCAAGTTAAATATTTCAGATCTCACTAAGTGTCCTAGTTATAGTGGCTGGGACCAGTTTATCACTGTGTGGGTGTAACTGGAACTGTGTATTCTATACCCTCT
>JAVJGI010000050.1:105537334-105550131 GCA_035590275.1 Ibycter americanus | reverse complement strand
AATTGTAGTTCTGACTTCTAAACTCTTTTGAGTTGGGTTCATTTCTCCTGCCGGTTTACTTTTAAACCAGCACACTAAGATATTTTAAATACTAATTTTCAGCACAGATCTTTTAAGTGGCATTACCATTATAGTGAATAATTTTATTTAATGACTGTAAATTTCTAACTTAAAGAAAATATTGGCAATTTCTTTCAACATTTATTTTCCCCTCTCCATACCAAAACTCTATCTCTATTTTTTCCAAGTAAATGCCAAACAAGTCTATGCAGTCTAATTGCTTGTTCTTTCTACCATTAAGTTTATGGAGGTCCACCACCTTCCCTTTTAAATAATTACATGAATATGAATTTGAGGTCTATTACACAATTGGATTAATCCATTTGTCTTCATAGATCAAATATATTTATTTGCATTCTTTGTTTAAATCAGTTCTTTAAGAATGATTAGAGAGCCAAATCTTAATATATTCAAAATAGTTCCTTTAATTAACCATCTACCTAACGAAGAGCTAGCAGACAGTGATGGCAATAAAAATCAGATATGAATGCTAAGTTAAGAAAAGCTCAGTAGTTAGAGCCACATGCTTCTGAGAAAGACATTGTAAAATGTGTTTTTGAAAGGTATAGGATAGAGGGAGAACTATTCAACATCACTAGAAACACCTGTAGATTGCTGCAGTAAATCATTCCAGAAAAACTTTTCAAGAACTTAAAAATGTTTACTTTTATGCAATATTTTTATGTGCTTATCTAGAGATGGACTAATGAGGCAGTCCGAGTACAGATTAAACAATAACAGTAGGACTTATGTCTAATCAAGTTTTTTTTATCTGGATGGAGCAATGAAAAAAATGCCTTTAGGCATTAAGACATAATTTTGCCTTAAGCATAGCTGTGATAGACATTCACAGGAAAACAGAAATTAGATGATGGTATCAAGCAGTCATCACTGACAAACCCTGATAACCCAACACTGATAAATATTTTGTAGAGTTTGGAGGGAAGGAGTCTGGGAGTTCAACTCATAGGCACATGTGACAGAAGCGTAAAAACTTTCATAGGGCAGATATCTGTAAACCTTTATCACTTGTTGGTCTCTTCAGGCACATTACATTTTCCAATGTACTATCACTCCCTTTTACAGAAACGGGAATTAAATCGGAGCACTGAAGGGGAGAAATTACTTTCCCAAAGTCAGAAGAAGCTTCACTAGGCCCTGGGAACTGTCATTAGCTAATGGGAATGAGCTATCTGCAGAGCTAGTCAAGACCCATTTTGCTGAAGTTGCTGATCTCTACCAACCTGCTTAGGTTGCCCGTGCCAAAGGGTGCAGAAGAATGCTGGACTTGCTCCAAATGAGGGACTCAATGAAAATTAAACAAATGACCAATTGCCACAGACCTAGTCGGTAATCTGTTTGGAATTACAATTTTAGAGGTTACTGGATCACAACCACGGTCTAAGCACACTGTCTCATGTTGCCATTTGAATGGAAGGTAACCTATGATATTTTAGTAGTATTTATTTTATAAAATTCTTCATGGAGATTTAAAAGGAAGGTCCAGCTGGCAATCATTTGAATGGGCAGAACTGAAAGAGGGGCTGGTAGTGATTACATTGTAACAAAACAGATGGATGATAAGCCAAATTAAAGTTACTCAAACTGACATCTCTTGTGTAAAATTAACGATGGATAAATGAGATGAAATAAAATAAGACCTAAGGATGTGTTTTAAAAGACTATAATTTCAACATGAACCTCTGAGGTTCAAACTCATTAGACTAACTTGAACAGATTTTCTTTTGTTCTACGTGCTTCAGTATTACTGGGTTGAGGAAGAAATACATCAAAGAGGCTACATGAGGAAAACATGAGGAGCAAAACCAAAAACAATGCATGGCTACCTTATCATCTAGAGTTCTGGGTTGGCCACAAACAGCACCCAAATTAATTTCCAAGCTTGCAATGAGTCCCCACAAGCTCCTGTTGCCATACAGAACTTCTCTAAGTTCAAACACTACCTGACTGGTGCTATCTGTAAGATTGGCAATTTTTACCGAATAAAATCACCATTCCCTGTAAGAGTGATCTCTATCGGCCAGAACCTGCTTCCTCAACAACATTTGGTTTAAGACCTGGGGTTTCTCTCTCGTTCTGTACCATGAACAGCCAGGAACAACTAAGTAAAATCTATGGGTTTTTATACTACTGTGTGACAAAAGCCTAGGAAGACAATCATTTCTTAGCATAGCTCGGAAGTCTGGAGAAATGCATGCTTATCACCAGCTGTAGCCATCTAAAAGAAATCTGCTGATTATATAATCATCTTAAATCCCTGCGTAGGTTGAAGACTTAAATGTTGTTAATGATAGCTAAAGACCAAAGCAGATGATTGTTAATCCTTCTCTTATTTAAGAGAAGTTATACACTAAATAATATATTATTGCAGTATTAAGTGCCTTTTTGCTTTACTGATTAATCTCGTGTCTTACCGAAAAGCTTAACAAATGTTTAAGATGTTTAATTACCGAACTTGAAGTTGTTCTTCACAACCTTTCTCCTGGTGTGTTCTGGCCCACAGAAATGTTGGTTTAAGAAACACAGATAAAATATTAGTGTTTTACTGTGAGTTGCACTAGTATGAAGCAGAGATCTTAATCAAATCACAGAAACGAATAAGTAAGGATGATAATCCTAACCCATTTTATACATTGCCTGTTCTGTATTTTTGAGTTCCGAGTTGGTTATGTTCTGCCTTTTTTTCATTAAGCTAGAAGACAAGAAAGTTTTAATTTTGTCAAAATTAACATTTCCTTCTCTTTCTTTTTTATATACATAGTTAATACTTTCCTTGTATTAGTACAAATGCTGTTAACCACAGAATTTTGCTTGTTTGTACTTTCACCTGAGCTGCTCAAGGGACACTAAACTTAGCATCTCACAGAGAGAACTATTTACCCTTAGGGTCAGTATCAATTTATGTGCCAAATCTCTTGCCACATCACAGCAGCTTCTAAAAAAGAAATTGAAGGACTTTTGAAAAAGTTGCAGTGGTTTGTGAAGAAACAGCTAAAGGAAATAATTCTAAATTAAATACAACTTTTCCTCATCAATTGAATGCTGGGGTCCTAGCAAATAAAAGAAAAAAAAATTAATCTTCAGATCCATTGCTTTTGTCCAATTCAGTGTCATCTGAAACAGACATTTCTTCACATTCTAGAAACTCAGCCTGTTTGAAGAGATAGGAGAGTTTTTTGTTTTTTTTTTACACTAGAGGAGGCATGCATACACAGTACTTGCTGAGGTAGACTTTACCATTATTTATTACTTTGCTCAATGTAAAACCAAGGCACATAAGACCAAAAATACCTGCTATCCTCTTTGCGCACAGAAATTTAAGAACAATTCCCCTTCATCAGGGAATCCTTACTGAGGAACAGACAGTGAACAGCTGTGGAGCTATGGCATTTTATAGTATCTGAGGGTTTGTTCTTAAAGAAGGGTTTTCTCTGATTTCAGAAGCACAGACTCTTTAAATTTGTGTTTTAGTTCAGTTTGAGACATATTTTCAGTAAGTACTGAGGTAATTTCTCTCTTTTCTTTCAAATTTAGAATGAAAACCATAATTAGGTTTCAAGCAGACATAGCTCCCATAAAATGAAAATAAGTTAGATTTAGAGAGAACAAACTTGCTTCAAAAAGTTTCAGGAGATATTAATTTCCAGGGAAAAGCATGTAACTAAAAAGGAAATGAACTGTTCCTGCCAGGAACAAAGACATAAGGACTTTTTAAGTGGAAACTGGATACTTTAACTTGCTTTGCAGTATTTCCACCATTACTTTTTTGTGTGTGTGAAGCAAATGAATCTTTCAAATACCTGTTCTAAGATATTTCTAAGTCTCTCGTCTTGAAAAGCTTCTGCTCTTCCTCCCACCTCTCTTCCAAGCCCAACGCTGTATACCCAGTATTTTCCAATCCTTTCACTGGTAGTCTCCACACTGCCGCTCCTCTCCCAGACACCGCTCTCTCATGTTACTTCCTAACGCCAACAATAGCTTTTGGTGCTTCCCAGAGCTGATATTGCTGTCTGGGAGGGCACTGCTATAATTAACTCTGGCATCACCCCTGTGATTTATCTTTGTCATCTGAGTCCTAGCAACACCAATAATGTAATGGGTCGGATGCATTAGCAAATCAGTACATTTCAAACACAAAATATGAGTAAGGTGATAGACATTTCTTCATCCACTTCCTGCTCCCACAAGCATAGCACCTTAAAAATCATCCTAAGACTTCTATTGTTTATAACAAATCATAGTTCATATACTCCCATTTCTTCCTACCACTTAGGTTGCCCAAGGAAATTTTCCTATATATCTTGCTGCTTGGATATATTAGGTACTGTCTGGAAAATGGAATAAGGAAACTCAAATTACCACATTAGTAGTCAAAATAAACAAGCTCCCTGGCAATTCTATCCAGTTCAGCATGTTACTTCATGAAGAGCTATCACATGCCAAGACAACACGTTTGGCTCAAGAACTTAAAATATACGTCACTGGAGGCACAATCTGGCAAGTGTTGCTGTACATGCTCTCTAGTCTTCTGCTCTTCTGTAAGTCATCAGAGAAAGACTACAGGAACAGATAATGCTTTGGCCTGGTCCTGGCTCTTGTTACCTTGCTATAACCCTACTGCACCACCCTTAAGTACCATAGCTGCCCTACCCATTGAAACCGAAGATGCATAGGCACGTCAGATCAGCTACTTGACTTTTCTGACAGTGGAGGGCTTATTAGTATAAGAACAAAAAACTCCTAACAATCGGCCTATACTATTTTCAGGATCTCAAATTGATATCTTTGTATGGTGGACATAGTTCCCTGGATTTTTAACAAAACATGGACGTGACGGACTGTAGATTATTCTTGTGCAGTTTTCACTAGGCTTAAGGAAGTAAAGGCTGCAGGTTTATACCTTTTCTGGCTTCTTGAAAAACGTCCCAGCCATAACTTAAAGGAATACCAGTCCCCTAAAATTTTCTTCAAATATTCTCCTCATGGGGTTATTTTGTTCAACTGCAGGAACTCTTGCCATGGCCACCATTCGTTAGGATCGCTCTCTCTGCTGTGCTAACATCCTAGCAGTTTCACAGTAGCAAACTACTGAAAGAAACTTCTGCCGGTCAGCTTTCCAGTAGTCTTTATACCACCTCTAACTGTAATTAAGAATGTCTCTTTCCTATATAACTTTTTTTTTTAATCTGCCATTTCCATTCAAGTATAGATTTAGCCTTCTGTTGTGAGTCATTTAGACAGCTTTTACATTTAATTCTAAACATGACTGCTTTTGTTGTGTAAGGCAACTACACAATTTATTTAAATTTTTTTATTCTTTCTGATAAAAAATAATATGTAAGTGTAGTGTGTAGTACGTTATCTAAAACTTTTTACTCATGACATCACAAAATATTTAATTCTGGACAAAATACATTTGGCAGAAAACAGTTTATATTCTTTTAAATAGTAAGAATTTGATACACATCTATTTCATATATGTATTTAGAAGAGAAACACTGATTTTCTATGAGATACAAACTTTTGTACTATTATTTATGAATTATTTCGATTAGTGATTTAATCTGTACAGATATTTACACAGTATTACTTTAAGCATTCAGTAGAGCCAAAGGAAAGATGCCAGGAAAAACAGTAGTTGCACGAGAATCTGGAGTTCTATATCCAATGCTACTGTACAAGTTGAACATAAAACCTTTGGGGATTTTCTTCTCTTATCAAAAAAATGTTTGGATAAAATAAATTAGACAGGACATGGACATTACAGAAATATTCCATCAGAGAATGCATCATACAATGACTCCAGATAAATGAGTTCTTCAGCATGTGACATTTACCAGCTCAAACTACTGTGACTAAAAAGAGAGGGAAAGAAAGAGCCCCAAATCTTTTCATTCTCATAAAGGATAAAAATGAGTGTGGTTTAGGACAAATCCTTGAATAACAGCATCACTGCTACTGCATGCTATGAATAAGCAATTAACGAGGTAATTGTGCTTAGGAATGTATTTACTGTGTGTGAAATTACCTGTCATGCAAACTCATGCTTTTTTCAACAGATATCTCTGAAATTCCTAAGAAGAACAAACTGCAGGTTGTACAAAAGAATTCAGTAAATAGTTATTCAGTTAGGTTAGCAACACAAACATGCCTGAGGCTAGGAAAGATTCATGCCTTATTTTAAATCTTTCCAAATGTCTGTCTCATCAACAGAAATAATACTGATTTTAGAATTTTATCACTCTTTTTTCTCCTCAGACTGCAGTAATCAAATAATTGCTTTAAGTAATTCCTTTTCACTTTAATTGCAGCTTTTTAAAAACAGGTTAATAACCATCCATATCTAAACTGTAGATTTTATGAGTTATACTTATTATGCAACCCATTAAAGTTTTATAGTCTTTGCAGAATAAAATAATCATTGATCTTTTTCATCTGAGTGCTATTAAGACAAAGGGTGTAAACATCAACTGATTAAAACATTATTTAAAATGCTTTACAAAATGCTTTCTAAAATTTAGTTTTAAGTAATTCCACTCATCAAGACTTGACAAAGCTGAAGAGCACTTCATTTAATTTCCTTTACGAGAATGTTTTGCATTCAGAGCAAAAGCCTGAGGGACCCTCAGTCCCCAATAAAGGCTGTGCTATTGCCTTTGCCTTGGATACTATGACTTTCGAACAGCAAGTTATCTGTCAGAGCATTGTGCAGTGCCCTCCAGCAAATGTGTAAGGCAGGACGAGATAACTCAGAAAGTCTGTTCTTTCATTATTACTAATCATCAGTTAAACAAACAAGCATGTGAGATGCTTAGATCCTATTGATTGTTTTAACAAAAGCAAGAAACCACTCAAGTAAATCAGAAAAATACACAGAAAACAAAGGTTGCCCTGCGTCATTTTTAGGTATGTGGAGCCCTTGGTCCAGAGATCAGTTCCAGCCTACAACACTGCTCATGAAAATGCCTTCAAGTTTATACTCCATAACCTACTGTATGGACATTTATCTAATACTGTAGTCATGAGGTTATACAAACAGGGTGCTTCTGCCTTGGATCTTTTCAGTTAATTATGGGCATGAGAACTGGTGGAGACTAGAAGCCCGCCCATTCTCACATGGCAAAAAGGAGCAGCATAGCCATCTGTTCTACAGCCACAAGATGCCGAATGACTGGAGACTGACATACCGCCAAAAAAATCCTGAAGAAACTGTGAGCTACCAAACAGATGGTGGAAGCGCATGTGCTGTATTCTCAGCCTGCGCGAAGAACAACATTCTACCCCCACCTACAAAGTAAATACTATCTGCAGGTGGCAATTGCTAAATGACCACCAGCACTGAGACATCCACAAGGACCTCGAATGAGGTCACAGAGCTGAATACCAACAGAGATGGTAGCTGGAGAAGGCCAAACACTGGTGATGCTATTACACACATACTGGAAATAAGTCTTCTGGATAAATCAAAACAGATTTACCAAAGGCACACATTGCACTCCAAAAACTGGAGAGCTACCAGCAAAGAGGTATGGTCGGGTAATTTACATCCACATTATAGTTACAGAAATGAATTCAAGGATAGGTATAATGTTCAGCAAGGTGAAATGACTCAAACTTAGGCTATTTTAGGATAATAATATTTGCTTCCCCAGGAGAACATGCATCCTAGAAACCTGAATTTCAACTGAAAGCAATCACAGAAGGTTGGAGCACCCTTGATACAAATTTAATTTAAATAAAAATAAAGCTTTTTAATGGATTTTTTTTTTTAATGGCATCTACCCATTTGTACCCACAAGTGAACTCCTCTAAACTCTCAGAAATGCTGTATTATATGTGGCAAGAGGTGACAGCTGCTCATCATAAGCATAGGAGACTGCTAATTCCCTAATTGGAACATAATCCTAAACCCGTTCAAATAAATTGTGAGAAATCAGAGAATGGGTTGCGTTGGAAGGAACTCCTAAAGATCATCAAGTTCAACTCCTCTGTCATGGGCAAGGACACCTTTCACCACACCAGCTTGCTCAAAGCCCCATCCAACCTGGCCCTGAACACTTTCAATGATGGGATATCCACAATTTCCCAGGACAACCTATTCCAGTGGCTTACCACCCCCATAATAAAAAAAATTCTTTCAATTTAAACCTGCCCTCTTTCAGTTTCATAACATAGCCCCTTGTCCTGTCACTACAGGCCCTGGTAAAAATATATCTCTGTCTTTCTTATGAGCTCTCTTTAAAGTATTGAATGGCCACAATAAGGTCCTCCCAGAGCCTTCTCTTCTCCAGGCTGAACAATCCCAGCTCTCTCAGCCTTTCTCCATAGGAGAGGTGTTCCACCTCTCTGATCCATTTCATGGCCCTCATCTGGACCCACTCAAATGTCTATGCCCTTCTTTTATTGAGGACCTCAGAATTGGGTGCTCTACTCCAGGTGGGGTCTCATGAAAGCAGAGTACAGGGGGAGAGTCACTTCCCTCAACCTGCTGGCGATGCAGCTTTTTATGCAGCCCAGGATACAATTGGTTTTCGAGGCTGCAAGCACACATTGTTGGCTCGTGTCTAATTTTTCATCCACCAGTACCCCCAAGTCCTTCTCCACAGAGCTGCCCTCAATCCATTCACCCCCAGTCCATATTGATATTGGGGATTGCCCCAGCCTAGGTGCAGGACCCTGCACTTGGCCATGTTGAACTTCATGAGGTTCACACAGGCCCAATGAAAGGAATTCCAAAAACAGGGCCAGGAGTGTTGCAGGAGTCCCAGCTATAAGCTGCAAACATGTAGTCAACTGTCTTGCAGATATATGATTAATAGAAGACCAGTCTGTTATTTAACTTAAGTTTAGACAAAATATGTAAATATCTATAATGAAAACCAGGAAGTACTTTTCAAAACAGAGGATGTTACAAAACAGTTAACAAAACATGGCCTTGGGAGAAGGCATAGACACCTTAAATACATCAGGCTAAGAAGTAATAAGATAAGCTCAAGGAGAACCAAATGGTTAATAACACAACAGAAAATTACTTGAACTATATGTGAACTATCCCAATTAGCATACTAAAAGATCCACCCTGAAGCAAAGAAAGCCCCCTACTAACAAAGCCCCCTCCCCACAGAACATGCATGGTGAAAAAAACAGAATGCTATATCTTTAAATAGAGATAAGGCTTGTAAGAACCAATGAGAATTAAGTGTAACGTAATTGTAAACTGTTGAAAGTGTAGAAGGTGTTTCACTATGTGTTAAAAAGTGCTGCTAGCTTTGTGGGTTTACCACCTAGCACCCATCTCTGCAGATTTGCAATAAATGGTATCTCAGTTCTGTGTGTGAGATTGGCTCTTCGCACACCTGGTAACCAACTCTGTGAGTCGACAAGCAGAGGCTAAACATTTTTAGAGGAGGTTACAAAGGGATTAAGGTTACATTTAGTAGGATGTTCCTTAACAATGCATCAAGTCCGAAGAAGATAATAGCAATCACTCTGGAGACAACTGCTAGGGTGCTGAGGCACTACTCGCCAGCTGCTCTGCAGCGCAAAGGAAATGAACAGCCATGCAATCACAGGCAAGCATGGGAAGGTTACCTGTATAAATGGGTGTTCCTGCAACCCTCAAAGTCGGAATAGGAGCTCTCGTGACATAGAGCATAGGCCATACATGAGAACAGGCAGGCAGACAGAGTATCCCTGGTGATCTGGATCCACCCTAAACTGACTCAAAACTGGAAAAAGACTAAGAGCTTAATTTCACCATGTCTCCTGAGCTGTGAACGTTTCCTCTGCATCAGAGAATCAGAGCTTTACTGTTATTGCAAACAGAGCCCAGGGTGTAGATTAAGGATTTAAATGCATAGCAAATAAATCTGGCCAATTCAAAGAACCGAATATTTCATACTGATGTTAGTTCATTCCTGTTCTGCAAGTACCAAAGAAAAACATCTGCATTGCCAGGATTTTCTTGTGTTTGCTCATTCCTTAATCCCTCTTCTTCCCCTGCAGACTTCTTAATTAAATGTCCTGCACAGTGATGAAAATGTTATTGTAATAAAGAATTCCTGAACCCAAACATTATTTTTGTAATCTTCCCTATTTTGAAAAATATTCAGTTAAACAGCAACAGAGATACAGATCATAAAGAAGAGTATAGCTATCTTACAGTTCAATTGCAGTGCTATGGAAAGAAAAAGAGCAAGCCAAATCCCGTTTCTAGACACCTGTAAATGAGCAGCCGTGCAAGGAATGTCCCCAGAAGCAATGATTCCCTCTGTCTGACAAATTAACAATTTTGTGCAGTACAGTTCTCCACCTGATAAAGGTCCTTCTCATGGAATTAACATTAAAAATCAGCACAGGCTATATTTTTACTGCCAAGTTCTTCTACATAGGCAGTATTCCATTCTGATTCACATGCAACTCAGGCCATTGCATTGTCCCTTGACTATCCTCTTCTGGAAACAAAGCATTCTGACACCATGTCGTCACTACTGAACTTTAAAGGATTTTATATGATGAGGAAAAATAGTCTCGTTATGCTCCTCTGCTCAGTGAAGTCAGAAATCATAAAACAAAACCATTATGTAGACACATACCAAACCCCCTGGGTTTATTTTGTAAATTTCAGGCTGTTAATGTTTAGAAAAACTAACATGTAGTTCAGATTCCTCCTCCACTCTTCACTATCAAAAACTATATCTTACTCATAACATCCAGAAAATTGCCACATCATTTCTGCAGCACATACCTCTCTTCTAGATAAAAAACTATCTGGGACAATAGCCTAAGGAAAAGATTTTTAAAATGTCTTCTGGCAGCTTTTTGACAGGTTTTCTCCACATTCCCTGGCATAACCCTTCCCAGAAACACTTGTCAGTAAGCAGGTTTTCTACATTGTCCATTTCTATCAGCTGTCTGGCCACAAAAGAAGACTGTGTTTCCCAAACAACCACCAAGCTATGATATGACCCAGCTAACTCAATGGTTAGCAGCAGGCCAGGCAGAGCCCAACAGCAAGACCAAAGCGAAGAGAAAAGCAGCTCCCAGTGAAACTAGGCAGCCACAATTGCCCACTACCGATACCTCCAAACACAAGCCTCACCTCCGTAAGCAGAGAGTGCAGCCTTTGTGCTGCCCTGGAAGCTACGAGGATGTTGCACAGGCTGGTTTCCAGGAAGCAAGGAGCACTACCTTGGCACCCTAACCCATGCTGCCACTGGAGCCCTCACCTAGGGGCAACGCTGCTCTCAATTCCTTCCTCCTCCTCCTTTCCCCTGGTAGAGATTTGCCATATGGAAAGGTGAAACCTGAAGCCCTTAATACTGCACCTGGGGCTATTGGCACAAGACGAGCAAACAGGAAAAATCAGGGGACTGAACAAGGATTACTACAGATGGATCACGAGAAAGACATGTTTGCGGAGTAACAGTTCATTTTCCATCTGTGTTTAGCACAGTTCTGACATTGCCACTGCTCTTCCAAGTTATACGTTTCTAGTCAAAACTGTAATAGTGCTTCTTTCCAAAGGATGCTTCTTTGGGAAACTTTCCACTGGCAACAAGGGGAGGTCAGGCTTTAATGTGGAGTTAGGATGAAGCTTTTCAAGCAACATCCCTATTTCTACATATGAGCATTTACTCAGATCTACATTGTGGACCTCTTCCACTACAGATTATGCTAGTAATGGCAAATGTCCTGGATTTGGTAAACTTTAAATTCTGTCTCTCAGGAGGCTGAAATATATAATTATGAGAGCTTCAGAAATAAGCAAAACCTGGTTTCTGATGCATCTGTGCTTTGAAGATTATGTGCTTCGGAGACTATAAAGATCTGACTGAGTTTTTTCCTGTGGGACAGTCACTTAGGGCTGACACTGATGCTGAGCAAAATGAAGCATTTCCTCTTAGTCCAGGGAATCATTTCAATATTTTCCTACAAGGCAATTAACTCTTAGACTTTGATGCTTTGTGAAATTTCTTTGCAACCAACCATTGGCTCATGAACAGAAACACCGCATATTCACATGCACATGTACTCATAGACCAGCATGTATCCAACACAGCTCCTAAAGCTTTGTGTCTCTAAGAAATAGTTCTTAGAAGCACACAGACTTAAAGCTTCTCACTCTGCAGATGAATACACAGAAGTATACCAAACGTTTGCTAAATGATCTCAAACGTTTTTCAGAATAGACAATTTGTTTTTCTATTCCTCTGTCCATCTTCAAATCATGTGTTAAAAAGCTACACAGGCATTGTTTATAGTCCTAGTTTCTTTCATTCATAAAACTTTGCCATTTAAATCCCATACACTTGATTCATCTTTCTGTATCAGATAAACTTGCAATGAACTTGTGATTTTTCAGGGTCTACACCAGCAAGCTATTCTCAGTTTAAACAGCTGTGTTGTTAAAATTTCTTTTTACTATGACTTCAGGGTACCCATTTGCTTCACAATTAAGAGCATAGCACCTACAAATGTTCAGCTAACCAGATTGTTAATTGGTATGTGTGCTTTAGCTTTCCTGTGTAAATAGAAAATGTTCTTCCTGAAACTGAATGGTTCAAAGGTTCACATGTTATCTTCCTAGCATTTCTCAGGTTACTCACTTTTTTCTTTTCCCTCTCCTCAGTGTCCAGATGTGGGAAAACACGGCTGCTCCGAGAGATCGGAATGCAAGCTTGTTAATATTAGCCTTGAATAGATACCTGTGTATC
>JAVJGI010000050.1:105526400-105537234 GCA_035590275.1 Ibycter americanus | reverse complement strand
AAAAAGGCTTCTTTAGAACAATAAAATGGCTTTTGTCTGATCACATTGATCTCTGACTGAGTCCGCTTTGCGGCATCCAGACATTTTACTGATAAAGATTTTCACACCCTGTGTTATCTCTTCTATTCTCTGCTCTGAGGAAAGCTTTTGCCTCTGTAGAAATCAGTGCTGAATGTTTTCTTCAGAGGTGGGAAACAAAAACTGAGCTAGCTTTAGAGCAAAATAATCCGTAACAAAGAAAGCAATCTTATGTTTGTAATAAACTTAAATAGAGTGGAAAAATGTTACAAAACACAAAACCTTACTGTTATTGTTTGTGATACTTAAGATCAGTATTTGGTTTGGTTAGTTCTTGTGTATGTGCCTGGGATTCTCTCCATCAGTAAGTTACTTTTGCTTTCATGTCTCCTAACATTTCTGTCCAGTTAATCTGAATCCTCAAATTCCCTTAAGATTGTCTTTAGATAAAATTAAAAGCATAACTGCGTGATAAATGGGAGCATTCCTCTGTAAACTTACAATACAATGTCAGCACTTCTGTCATCTGATTTCTGAGTGGAATTTAATATATCAGCTGTGAATAGCTTATGACCTGTTCCATAACGTGGAATTTATCTAACTAAATGCAGATGCAGCTGTGTCAGTCCCTCATTATAGTCTGCAGAGATGAACAGGAACTTTCAGGGTTCACTTCACCTCATGCCAAAGTAGACATATAGGGTGCTTGCATTGCAACCTCCCTTTGTGTATTTTTCTCCACTTAAAAAAACCTGGAGACATGGCTCATTTTTCTCCATTATCTTTTGCGAAGAAACTTAGGCTAATTAGCTCGGATGCCTATGCCTATCACAACCAAACTTTCAAGCTGAGTTAGGATTGCCATAACCAGAGACCACTTCTGTTCTCTGAAACGTAACTGAATTTTTACTCAATTTTCTCTTTGATCATGCTCTTATCGAGTAAAGGCTGTTGAAAAAGTGGCCAGTAAATGGCCAAAACACTGGACTTCCTTCTAGCCTCTTGGGAAGTAGTCCAGACATGCTGCCAAACTCATTAGTTCCTGTGGAATTGTGCAATGGTCAAGAGGTCTTTAGAAATCCATTTCCTAAGACACAATCTATGACCTTGATGTCTCAATCAAGGGTAAAGCTAATTTATCGACAACACAAGAGAGAACGCCCAGTTCAGTGTCCTTTTACTGGCCACCTGCTTGACCCTGGTTTAGCCACAGAACAGAAATGCTTCTCCGCAGACTCCATGTAACATTGTCAATGAAATCAATAAATATAAAGTACTATCAACAGCTACAATCATTCCTGAGCATGCGTATTTACAAAGATCATTTTTTGGTTAAACACTTGTTTCTGTCTCGCATTCACACACTTGAAGCCCTCATCAGATGTCCTGTTTAAAGTCTAATATGACTTGCGGGCTACCTTCTGCTTAGGCTGATCGTGCTCAGCAGCAGCTGATGTGTCCCCAAAAGATTCATCAGCTTGGGAAGAGTTTCTGGGAACATACAGAACTTCTCAGCTAGCCTGCATGTTTGAAGGATGCCATTAAGCAGCTCTGGCATATGAGCTAAACATAGCAGTGTTCAATAATGTACTGTTCAGACTGAAAATGGGAGCACTGACGATGACGCTGCATGTCAGCACACATGATGAGAAGGCAAAGATGATGAACAGCAAGGCAGGTGACAGCAGCTCTGATGACAGCATCCTCACACTCAGGACTGACATACTCAGCAAAGGTGGACCTGGCAGGTGGCCACACATCACAGGAAGCAGCACTTTGCCAGGGAATGAACTTCAGAGTGCTGTTAAAAAGGGCTGCAAGTCTCACTCTTGAAACCTGGGCTCAATATACTGAAAAACTGAAGAGATGAGGCATCAGTAAAGTCCAACCCCAGTGTTTATACCAAATGATATACTACTAAGATGATGTTCTGGAATAACAGGGTTTTGATAGGAGTCTATTTTTACTTTCTTACTTCCAAATTAATATGAGCACATCTTCCCCGCAAATAATTATAGCATAAAATCAGTCGTTATAAGACAAAAGAAACTGCAAATTTTCTGAAAAACACAAGATTAACGATTATTTATTAAAATTCATAATTAAAATTGCATTTGAATTATGCAGAGTTAAACAATTAGAAAAACAATCTGAAGACTCCGAACTATGAAAAAATCTGAAAAAATTAGAAATTCTAATAGACAATATCTAAAAATTCAGCTGGCCTCTTGCAATAAGTACAAACAGTGATCACAAAGCACAACTAGTAACCCCCCTCCAAAGTATAATAACTAAGTCTAATGGTTTATCCATTTCACCATGATTTATCAGTAACCTGGTTAAAACCAGCACTTTTAAAAACTCTGCTCCATACCTATATACATTTTAAAATTGGAAAAAGTTTCTTTGTAATAATAATTTCTTTGACATATTGTTTCTGAGTATTTTAAGACTTGCAGCTTAATTTCTCTGATCTCTGTTAAGGCTCTGAATTGCTTGAATTTAAGACTACATAAATATTTCTGACAATTAGCTAATTTTAATTATTTTAAAGCTAAATGAAATTTGCTATTGATCACTACAAATTGCTTTAGAATGGGCATGTTCTTTTACAACTCTTAATTATTGTCATTAAGATTTCTGCATGTTAATTAGAATTGTTTTGGCATGGCAAATTCCACCGCTCTATGACTCTCTCAAAATCAGTAAGCACACACACTTCCCCTCCTCCCCCCCATATATCTGGTATATGTAAATAAGGAAAAGAACTTTCCAGAGTACAGCCAAATTAAAACCAGGCTATGTAAGTCTATAAAGTAAAAATGAACGTAAACCCAATTTAGACTTTTTTTTTTTTCTTTTAGAGCATTAAACATCTCAGCCAGAAACAGGAAATATTCATGACATATGTCAGTAAAATAATAAAAATACTTAAAGAATGAGATTTCTATGATCATAGATAGTATGACTAAGTAAAAAAAAAAAAAAATTATTAAAGAGAAATCTACCCTTGTTTTAACCTAAGGCATGATAAATAACATATCCTAACCTGAAAAAAATACACTGGATGAATAGCTCATATACCAACTAATGGTAGTCACTCCTACTTTCATTACCCGAACAGTTTTATCTTTTGTAGCCCCTCCAATTTGTAAATGTTAAGTATTTCTCAGGAAGCCTGTTGGAGATGGGATGTAGAACACCATCACTCCCAGAGTTTCACTCTCTGAGAGTTGCAGTGAACTGTGAGTTAGTGGAACTCCGCACATCTTACATTAGAGTGGGAAACACACAAACTCTGGGACCGAATACGGACTGCAACTTTACTGCATGTCACTTGGGATCATATAATTTTTTCCTTCTACATTACTTCTGACTAACACTCAGCTAGGCTGTAATTTATGGCCTACCAGTGTGTCTGAAAGAGCTATTTGGCCTTCAGTAAGAGAGGATATTCCAGGTTTAATTGAGTACATAAAATTCTACTTTGTGCCCTCTTGAGTCTTCCATGGAAACTGTGGCTCACTGAGGTGGACAGCAACTGTTAGGAGTGTACTTACTGCATTGAAGTTGGGGAAGAGATTGACGGCTGCGGCAGTGTCCAGAGGAAACGGAAGAAATGGTTTAATATCCAGCGACGGCTGCAAAGGTGGAGCAGGAGGACGCACTAGGGCTGGAAGAGCAGGGCTCTGGCATGTACCACCTACATGTGGAAAAAGACAGAAGGCATTCAGCAAGTACTGTGATTATGGGGCAGGGAGGAGGAAAACAACGCCAACACAAAAAATCAACAATAAAAAGCCAATATTGGATTAAACAAATACTTTTTTATTTGTCCACAAATTACTGCATCACTGAAAAAGAGCACAGCTGACTCAGTGACTGTTGATTATAATTCTTTGCCAGTTTTTGCTTCAGGTATCGATCTATCATTACTTAAAATCAGCTAAAAAACCATTTCTCTGCCAGGTTTATCTGGAACAATAGTTCAGCATATGTCTGACTTCCCTTTAAAACTTCAGCTAGTCTCATTCTGTTATAATTTCAGTGTTTCATCCCAACCCTGTTGCCCAACTCTCCAAAGGCGAACTGCTCCAGAAGAAAAAGAACAAGTCGTATCATTTGCAGACTTGATTTTTCAATTAAACATTCGCTCACAGAGCTTACAGATTCAGAGCCAACCTAAACCGTGCAAACACAACATACCTTGCTGCCTCAATAGTTGATCACACAAATCTAAATTAAGAACAGTTTCAGCAGCCACTGAAATTCTGTTTACGGGAAGGTACTGACAAACACTTTTTGCTTTTACAAGGGGTGGAGCTGATTCACACTCTGTGCAGCAGAAAGCTCCTCCCGGCTAACGCTACCAACCGCCAGCTCTGTGGGAATGTAAAGCAAATTAAGAAATCCCCTTGCATACCAATAAGTGGCTACCTGTTTGCAGTGGACCCCACTTCACTTATTTGTTTGTCCCTTGTCACAGCCAGCTAAAAGCTGGAAGGATCCAAGCCCATTCTTTGTTTCCAATGTCTCCCGTGTTTTGGTTGCACTCCAAAACATCAATTCCATGTTAATTAAAGACTATTTGGATCCTAGGAAACTGTTAAAATATGCCACTGTTCTTCTAATCTGAGAGGCAGGCAACAGACTGGAAAAACCCGCTGGTAGGAGTCCAAGAAACATTTAAAAAAACATAAGGGGGGGTTTGCCCCACTCATTGAACAGAGACACAGGCAGACAGACCAACAGAGGGAGAGATCCGAATGGGCTTCTTTTTTTCTTCTCGTACATACAGACACTTCATTAGAGAAGTTGCATACATTCTTTGAGAGCTCAAATATAAAGTAGTCAGAATGATATACAGAATCTTTCCATACTTGGCCAGCAAGTCTGCTAACCAGGTTTGCCATTTATTGCATCTAATTGAAGGCTAACAGCACAGGATTTAATTAACCAGTTGTAGCAGATCTTCCAGAGTTCTGCTTCTAGGTATAAAATCAGCTGGAGCCAAATTTTCAAAGACAGTATTTTCTGCCAACTTTCAGCTCCTCTGTGAAGCATTTCACTAAGAATCATTGAAAGGAAAACATTACCCACTAGTAAACTAAAGGTATTGGATTAGGATTCACTCCAATCTCACACGAGTTTTTGCCCTAGAGACACTGTCATTTCTGGAGTAACTTCTACATTTACCTCAGTGTAAGAGTGTACCAAATCACTCTTCAAGTGCCTCAGCTAAGGATATGGGCAACAGAAAAGCAGAGGGCAAGCAGCTCTGCTTTCCATAGCTCATCAGCATAGAATCATCAAGTATTTCATGATTGCCATTGGTTTGGCAATTGCTACATTCCCATGGAATTATTACACAAACAGTGTAAAAATAAATTTAACAGGCTAGAATGACAATAAGGTAGTGTTGAACATGCCAGTCTTACTCCCTCTGAATAGGAAAGACCCATAAAGATAGTTCTTTTAGATGCTGGAAACACTTATTTTTTCTCACATAAGGATTTTAGAGATCATGAAGGGAAGAAGTCACTCCTACCAAATGAAAACCTTAGTAAGAAGTCTCCAGGTTGCACCCGAGATTGTAAAGAATCACACAGAAATGTCAAGGAGAGCATTTTCCTGGCAATAGCAAAGACTCTGAAGCTGATTAAACATCCTAAAGCTCACAGATGCCAAAGGAAACTGGACTGAGAAATACCATCTACGCTTGGGGACCCAGCTCATCAAGCGTATTATCCCAGTGCTATGGAGGGAAGCCCCACAGGTTCGGATTGCCTAGAGCAACAGCATTGCCATCCCATACTCTTCTAGGATACCACGCCATGAAGGATGAAACATTTCTGTTCTGTGATCCTTCCGTGGCATGACTAGGCACTCACGCATCTGCCACTGACAGCCAGTGCTGTGCAGTCATCTGGGGACAAGAACATGCTTTAAATGGAAAAATTCATCCAGCTCTGCAGGACCTTGGCGGGGACTCGGAGCCTCTGGAACAGAGTTTAAAATCTACCACAGTCCTGGCTACAGTGACACAGAAAATGACTATGTTCAGGAGTACAGCTGCTCTCTGTTTTTGCAATAGTGTCAGACATATCCCTTAACGATGGAGCATGTGATAGGTATAATGAAGTTTGAAATTTTGCTTGAAAAAAATTCTCTATATGTTTATGGCAAAAATCAGCTTCTCTTTCCATTTAACACAGAGTTTTAGTCTAGAATCAGCAGTGGAAAATCTGAAGCAATGGCAACCATTTTTGTGACTCAGCTTAACTGAAAAATCTTTGGACATTTGGGAATGTCAGTGTTAGCTATTTCCCATCTAATCCATTAGCCAAGGGATGGAGAGGGGTAGAAGCCCACTGGGAAGAGTTCTTGAAAAGCACACACAGATAAAGTCTGACTGTAAAGAAAGCAATATGAAGGGCAGAAATGATGACAGAAGGAAAACATGAGAACCGAGAAAGCCAAACTGAAGGTAAAGAGATGTGCACTAAAACTCATAAAGCAGAATTTACTTTGTAAGTGGTGCTATGTGTGACAACAGCACACTTTGAAAACGACTATAGCAAGACACAGGTTCTTTTTATTTATCCAGTGTTACTGAACACTGGATCAAGGTGAGGAACCATAAAGATTGCTTATGACTGTTCTGGTGTTCTGTATGATAAGCTTCTACAGAAAGACCTCCATAGCTTTCCCTGTGCAGGTGCAACACTGCTGATCAATACACAAAGGCGGCTCAACGTCAGCCTTTTTACAGACTTCCTACCAGCAAGGTCTAGAGTTCCACTTTGACCAATACAACCAGAATAACATCCCACACCACTGACAGGCTTTGTCCACAGTCTGTGCTTGATGCTTTACATTATTACCTGAAGTTCTCATACACATCCTTGCTAAAAATTAGCTGCATGTATAGCCTGACTTACAGATGTTTGGGAGATGTAACAGTCCTCCCAGAACGTAGGGCAGTAAAGGTCTAAAGTTTTTTATGTAAAGGTCTAAACATTTTATGAGTAGTGAGCTACAATTTCTTAAAGTAGGAGGATAATAGCATATTTACTAATTCCAGTGTTAGAAGTTAGTGATAGTATAGTCTAATGTCTTTCTAAAGAGGAAGAGTCTTTCCAGCCCATTCAGATGCCAAATGGGAGATGAATGTTCCAGACATTTGACAAATTCATGTCAATGTTTTAACCTTAATTTTCTTTGTAGGAAAAACAGGAATAATACAACTTAGAAGCTTAATTAGCTCAGCATTTTAACCAAGATTGAAGTAATCATTCGTTTCTTCAATTTTCAGGCAATTTAAAATACAAGCAAGATAATCTCTTGGCTGGAGGCACTGGCAATACATCCAAGGTAAGCAGGAGCAAACAAGTTTGACGAAAAGCTTGCCACAAACCTTTGCCTCTTCCTATATCTCACTGAGGCTGTTTTTGAGAACTCTCCCAGTGTCAATCAAACCATGCACCTTTACACATTAATGCACTTTTGCATCTCCAGTTGGGACTAGACATCTTGCCCTACCACTAGGTAATCTGTTTGGCAATACAGCATAACGCTCTGAGCACAGCCAGCCTGTGTGGTACAAAGCCGCATACACAACAGAAGGTTCACGCTCTTTGTGGCATGGTTTACTCAAGCGGTTCTCCTTCAGAAACCACTGGTGATATGAACTTCATCACTACAACACCTTTCTTGCCTGTACCTGGAACCAAGGGAAGACAACAGAAACATTCAGATGAAAAGATGATTCCTGCAGGTTTAGTATTAAACTGTCCATTCCATAAGGAACTGTCACATTTTATTCATTTTGAGTTGAAATGTGAATAAATACTGTGTTCCCCACCCCCCCCAGTTTTGACTTTAGAGACCATGTTTCACTACAGAATTGAAAACAAAACTTAAAATGAGAAGTCACTCTGAAAAGAAGAAACCAGATTTCTTTAAAAATACTAAAGTTTTGACCTTATACTACAGACACTTTTGTCACAATTCTTTACAAAAAATTAACACCTTCTGGGGAAATTTTGTGTTTTCAGTGTAACAGCATCTTCTGATAAGAAAGTCTCTCATGCAAATTTTTGTGTTCCCTTCACATGAAATATCCCTCAGGTCAGTGCTAAGTAAAGAGTATAAACAGCTGTAAGTACCACCCCTAAAATCCGGATTAAGAGAAGCACAAAGACTGAATATACACAAAGGAAACAAAAGCAAATAGTCTTAGAGTAAACAGACATCATAGAATAGGGTGTTTTTTACATACAGGATAATAAATAACAAGTTTCCTTAACGTTTCTGGAGGAGGTCAAGATCCCTGTCCCTCGGGTCCCCTAACAAACAGCTCAGCAATTTGGCAACTACATAATGCTGTATTTTGTGACTTGGCTATGGAGAAAGAGATGCTACATCTTCTCCTGCATAGCCTTTCTTCATGCATGCTCTCATTTCCAATCCTTTAAATTTGACTGCAGGTTTAGTTTCCAGAAAAAGAATCACCAGATCTAGTATCAAATAGCCCCTCCTAAGGAAATATCAAGCCCAAATTTTGCAGACACAAATAGTGTAGATAATTTTTTGCAAGGCATTTGCAACATGGAGGTATGTAAACTGGGCAGGAACTCTAAACTAATACCCCATTAATCTAAATCTTTTGCAGTTCTTCCATCACTAACTATTACCACCATAAACACTTGAGTGAAAAAGCAAATCTCTGCAGAATTCTATTTTCATTCTTTCATTACTCTGCAATTCTTTCCTTCTTGGCCACATTTACAGCCATTTTCAATACATCAGACAGCCTAAACTAACGTTCAATTTCCCTTCCATCCTGCAATCTGAGTTTGTTTTCAGTATCATAACTTGGTTTCTCCAAGATATGGACATTCCCAAGTTTTCCACCCCATGTCGCGCCTCTCTCAATGTTTCCATGACAGCTTGTTTGAGGTTAAAACAATATGCATATTCTGCCTTGGCAGAAGCTGAGAGAACCTTTCAGCTGGTATGACTCAGTGGAGTAGATGGGAATGTACCACTGGTTTCCAACTTAAAAGTTAAGTTCTAGGTAACTTAGAAATGTCACTTTGAAAAGTATCATTAATATTTTTTATATAGGATACTAATACCTGACAGTTCACACCCAGTAGGCATTACAATATATCCTAGAGAACCTGAGCCAGAAGAGGATTATTTTTTTCCTAGAAAATTTTCAGGAAAACTAACTCGGGCTATTTTAAAGTAGAAAAGTGAAGGGGTATGTGGGGAGCTCATGTTCTATCTTACAAACCCTAAGAAACTTCCATTTGGATTACTCAGTATCAGCTAGAACTTTAATTCATTATGAATTTAGTTTGCCAGTGGGCCAAAGAAAAGTGTATCTGAAAGGATCTTCTTCAAAAAGACAATAAAGACATAAGCAATTAAAAACAATAGGCTAGCCATGACAAACAATGAACTTTCTTTACCTAAAATATTAGCTATCACATTTAGGCCTTCAGATAAAATGGGAAATTTAAAGACATCCAAAGACAAAAGAATAACCTTCTCTAGGATATAAAAATGTGACATGAATTGTAGATGTCGCTTTTAGGAATTAGCTTGATGTAATTTGTCATCTCACTAGGGTACTCCCTTTTATTGCTGTATGATAGTCTTTATTTTTGCAACAGATACTTTTCTTAAAAACTGCTGGTTTTAAACGTAAGTTCAGTTCCATAAGTAGTACCAGTGACCTAATCTGACATGGCAAGATCAACTTCCCCTCATCAATAAATTACTTATTAATAGTTATTACACTACTCAAGTGACTAAAATATGAACTCAGCATACAGAGAGTTATCTAACATTCAACCTGTACCTTCTATATGCATAAACGGACACACTTTTAATTTTAAGTAAATCATTTTAATAGGCTACATATTCTTCTATATGGACTGAAAGGATGTTATGTGTGAACAAATAACATGATGCCTGTTGAGAATTTATTGCTCAGAAAATCTATTTTTGGACCGTTTATCGTGTTAGAACTCCGTTCCTTTTAAGTTTTTGTCATTGTTGTTTTGTGTGTGTGTGGTTTGTGTCTTTTTTTTTTTTCTTTTTAAAGAAGGGAAAATGAGGATCTTAAGCGCTTTTGACTCCTGCATCACAGACTTTTTTTGGAGAGTGCTTTCATTATAGAATAATCTCAAAAATATTCTAAAAATTAAGATACCCACATTTAAATACAATATTGTTTCATATAATCCCTCTTAGTTTCAGCAAAAAAAGAAAACCCCCAACTGTGTTAAATATTTGACATCCACTAGAAGAGAACCCTCAAAACGGGTTTCCAACCACACCAGCCCCGATCCCACTGACTCTCCTGAGACAACTTGAGGATCAAGTACACTGTGTGACAATACAAGCATTCCTTTCATAGGTTTTGCTGCTGGTAATGTTAACAGTGGATAGCCACTTTGAAGAGGATGAATGCAACACTGTCTCAGCTGTGGAGATCTGAGAGTAATTGATTTTTCAGTTCATGGCCAAACCAAAAAATACAGACAATTGGTGGGGGGGATATCACTGTGTCAACTGAAACACTTCTTTCACCCAAAATGAAATTCTATAGTTTGTACTTGGGTACTTTACTATTTTTATTATTTAAATATTAGCAAATTTCAAACATCCAAACACAAACAATTTAAAACTACTAACTACAAAAATATTTTCAAGTATATTCTAATCTCTTTCCCTTTTTTCCTCCCTTCCCTCCCCCCCTTTTTTTTTTAAAAAAAAAAAAAAATAAAAAAAAAGAAAAAAA
>JAVJGI010000050.1:105507100-105526390 GCA_035590275.1 Ibycter americanus | reverse complement strand
CCGTACCACCCCCCCATTTTATTAAAAAAAAAAACAAAAGTAAAACTCTTCCAGTTTGGCATGAATCAGTTCCACTATTTATTTGGAGGGTGGATTTTTCAGCACATACACTATTCACCTGGAAAGTTTGAATCAGCTCTGGTCATCTGCTGCTATTCAAAGTATTATTTTGTCTAGAGACAGTATTTATTCTGTGACTCCTGCAAAGTGAGCTGCTTTAGAAAAATGATTTTTTTATTAGTAGTATTATTAGTTTTAGAAGCCTGTGGCTATGCATCATACTGGGGTTTTTAAAAGTCTTTTCTTTCACACTTACTAGCATTTTGAAAGACATACAATCACATGTACTGATACAAAAATTATGCTTGAAAAATGTACCCCTCTGTACACCTAAAGGTGTGGATTTCTCTTTTCATTGTGAGAATCCGGAGAAACTCCTATTATGATGCTGGACTAGGAAAATACAGCGACAACTTTGCATGAATACTCTGATATCTGAAATCTCCTTTCACTATTGTCCTTACTTTTAGTAAACAAGCTCAGGTTCCTCCTCTGTTCTTGCTACCTTCTTCCCTCCTGTTCCTATGCCATTATCCATCTGCATTAACAGACACGTGGGTCCAGGTTACAGACAATAAAGTCTGGTCTGTCTGAACAGGATCAAAGTGCACAGCACTGTGCAGACCTCACTCACCTCAGGCCACAAGAACTTAAATGTCAAAGCCTCCATAAACCACAAAAAGTATCACCCTTTCCCCCAGATATCTAGGAAATGCTATGGCCCACAGGAAACACTTTAGCAATTTTTTTTTTTCCTTTTTGGTTAAATAAAACCTACTGAAAAACCACAATCTCAACTTCATTACTTAACACTGCCTAGCAATGAATTCCACTAACTCACTACAGGCAACTTCTATGGATTACAAATTGCACAAGGGCAGCAACTAAGCTTTTTATTTCAGCAACATGACCCACCTAATTGAGCTCTTCAGAATCCTTTGAAGTTTTATTCCAGTTGGTCAGACAAATTTGGATGATTTTTTTTCCCTATTGGAAGCTGTTGGATCACTGAAAATTAAATGATCCAAAACGGATGTTCCACTTTCTGTGAAGTTCTGGCTGTTTCTAGCAGAAGGAAACAACCAAGAAATTGTCCAATTTGGCCACGTTGCTTATTACCAGCTGCTCATACCAAGTACCAGCCATGCCAGCTACCAGAGAATCAGAAAGCCCAAGACTGCAGCATCATGTCTTTGGAGAAGACAAGCAAGCAAAATGCCCATGAATCTCAGCTCTCCTCCTTGAGAATGGAGGAGCTTTTCACTTCCATTTGCTTTACAAAACAAAATCAAATGTTAAATACTCAGCACCCTTATTTTTCTCTGTTAACCAGTTCTGATGTTAATTCTCAGGACATTTCTACCTGGCAAGATTATCCCTATTTTTCAGCTAGGAACCTAGGACAGACAGCGTAAGTCACCTGCTCACAGGTCACACAGGAATCTGTGGCAGGGCAAGGAACTGAGCCCTAGGTCCCTAAATTTAGGTGCTCTGAGCACTGCAGTATCCTTCCCTGGTTTTAGTCTAGTAGTGACCTGAACGCACTTTCACTCAGACTTGAGTCATCTCACGATAGCAAAGATAATGTCAAAACTCGTTCTTCCTTCTCAGCCGTAAATGCTAGAGGGGAGATGAGTGAACTGGTAAGTCCACATCTGCACTAGTATCTCTCTACATTTGGCAAACTATGTATTCCCAGCTATATTCTGCAGTTCCTTCCCCTACCGCTCATGTTTTATACAACTTAAGAAAGTGAATCCAAGGAAGCAAAAATCCTGTCTTGCCTAGAGAGAGCTATAAGTATGTATAGACATTCCTACCACCACGCAGTAATGCCAGCCCAGAAAAGTTTGTCTGGATATCAAGGGAAAAACTGCTTTCCTCTTTCTTCTCATGACCGTAAGGTCTTCATCTTGGCTAGCTATTCCCACGTACAGCACCTACCCACAGTATGATTTCCAGCCTGCACCGGAAAGATTTACAGACTCAGACTAAGGTGCATATGAGGTGTGTGGGAAGCATGGGCATTTTCAGAGGAGCACTACAATCTGATGAAGTTAGAGGAACGGTACAATGTCACAAATGTGCATTTTCCCAAAATGGCATGTACAGTGTTTCTCTACAGCTTTCAGCAGACAAGGAAACTCTCTGACAGTGCCAGACTGACGGTACCATTATTGTCCAGTGCATCATGGATGTCTCCTAACCAGTGGGTCAGAGTATGTGGTTAGTAGCTTCTACTGGTGAGCTACTAGACCTTACCAGGCCTAACCAGCTACAGGCCCAGCAAAAATGTAACAAACTAAATTTGTCTGAGTATTGAATGACAGGGAGGAAGCGGCTGAAGGGCATTAGGACTTATCGCAAAATGTGCTCCCCTGGGGTCGCCGTCTCCCAATAGATTCAAAAAACCACAAAGATTCAACACCTCCCATCCCCTACCCCCCAATAAATAAATAAAGCAAAAATACAAGTATCAGCCAAGTATTACAAAAATCACATTAATTTTAAAGCTTTATACTTTTTGACATTTAAAAAAGTCTTTGACCTGGCACATTCTGCTGTTGGATTTTTCTGATGTTTTTATAAAGGTCATGTTTATGGTATAATGAGCACAGATTTCCAAGGGTTATTAATCAGAAGAACACTGTATTGCAAACAGATTTTCAAAGAATTTTTCATTTTTATGATGAATATATTAGCAATTTTAAAAGCACCATTTTTCAAAAGCATGCTTGTGAAAGAAATAATGATTAACTTCTGATGTCTTTACTTTAAATGAAACAAGCATACAACTGAGACAAATATACAACTAATATCATGAAATGGACACACTCCACTAGTAAACCACAACGACAGTGCTGTGCGGCAGTGCCTCTTCCATTTAGCACTGGGAAAGCTTAACTTCACCAGGTTTTATGAATAATTCACTGGAAACAGTTTTTACACATTTTTGACTGCATAGAGCAAGGGTAAGTGGAACATAATGCCAACAGTTATTGCATGTTTCCAGAGCATCACTTCACTATTCTACTAGCTGTCATACCTCTGCTGTTTTACTGAGTAACAGGTAGATTGACTTGGGCAGTGACTGAGTTAGGAGAAAGATGGCAGAATGGGAGCCAAAGGAGTAATATCTGCCCAGGCCAAAACTAGCTCCACAGAGAGAGAAGAAGGGAAGGAGGGAGGGAGGTGCATAGAAAAAAGTATGACAGAAAGTCTATGGTTATGTAGATCCACTTGGCTGTTGGTCTTACAGGTAGCACACCACAACGGACATGATAATACCTCTGTGAATCTATGTCGGTGTTGCATGGACTGGGCCAAGATTCCCCCTGGATTATCCTCGCAGTTTTTGCGTACATAGGACTGCCTATATATACGTACATAACAAAAATGCATACTTACTGAGATAAACCTACATTTTTCATTTTTCTTTCCCATGCATAAAGATGTAAATGCTTACATAATACATCAGAAACTATTACAGTCTCAGAATTTTTGATTCACAAAAAACCCACAGGTATGTTTAAAACTGTTAGGCTTATAGTCTTTCATAGGTAGGCAAAAAGAGTAAGTGGTATCACTTCCTGTTGAACATTGAAAAAGTAGAGTGGAACCAAAAGCACAGGATTTACAAATGGGTAGTGAGCACAGCCACAGCAGACAGAAGTGAGTTTTAAAGGACCAGCTCCTGGACATAAAGCACTATTCAGTTCCTGCTGGCTTGAAAGATACTTGTTAAATTATACATCATATCATCATTTTTCCTATATGCATTCCTAAATCAAAAATACTTCAAGTTATTTGACTAAGGAACTTTTCCCACCAATGAAATACACGATTTCCCACTCTGAATGGAATATATCTGAAGTTCCTAAAGAAAAGTGAACCAAACAAGCAAACGTGAATATCTTTCATACTATTCTTTCTCAGGATGTAAAACCAGAAAAAAACTATTACATCACGTGGCCTGATTGTCTCTAAACCTCAACCCATTACTTGTCATAAAACTTCTACTATACTTTAATGAAACTAAACTAGTTCAGCCCTCAGGAGATGGAGTTGTTTGTGCAAAAAACCCCAAGAGCCCGAGGCTCTATCTGGGACCAAGACTTTCTGGAAAAAGAAGCTGATGAAAAATTGAAGTTATCCTAGCAGGCAACCCATGCTTTGCATTGAAAAGCAAAGAAAAAAACAAATGGTTCTTGGCAGTCTGCTGTCCCCACAGACACAGGGAAAGAGAGGGATAATGTTTAGTTAACTGTTAAGTTGGAACCTTACTAGAATAGAATTTTATGCCACCTCAGAGCACACATGCACTGTGTCCATCAATGACTAATCTCAGGATTTTCATCTGCAGGCAATTAAAAATGAAAAAAAAAAAAAAAGAGGGGGAAAAAAAAAGAAGTCAATTGCACTCTGAGGAGAGAAAAATCTTTTATCTCCTGTTAAGTACCACCTGAATACTTGAAGATTAGATTAGAATCACTCCCTACAGCATTAAGCAGTTGAGGTCAGCTTATATCACATTGTCTTATGGAAATGTGAAATCAGATGTTGCTTTTTTGCCCCATTGCCCAAAATCGAAGGTTAACTGCAGCGACTACAATATAGCACATCGGAACAGAAGTGTGCACAGTAACAATATAGTGTGAAGAGATGAGTAACTTAATTCAACAGAAATTTGCAGATCATCACCAATTTTCGTACAACCTTTGCTTTGCTGTACCAATCAACACATCAGCCATTCTTCATTTGTCTGACAAAAACTAGGGATGCAAATGATTAGCAGTTCTGGACTGCAGTACAGAGTTTTGAGTTCAGCAAAGGGTCAACCATGAAAGGAGAGTAGGTGCTGATAAGGCATAAAACCCTCAAGACGATGTTAGAGGCAAGGAGTTTGCATCAAATTTGGGAGGGAGAAAAATGGAGAGGAAAGAAAGGGAAACTAAGGGGAAGTAAGAAGGCAGCAGGCAGAACAAAAATGGAAATAAGAGAATGGGATATGGAAATCAATGGGAAAAAATTTGAACCTTGGCCAGAATCAATTAAACAGATGTTTTATGGAAATTCTATATCCAGGCACAGATTTAGTTTTAATAAAGTTTAAATAGGACATGTTATAACATACTTAAAAAGTAATAGTTGTGCAACTGTACTATATCTAGAAAATATTATCATTGTCAAAACCTATTTATTGCACTCACACACTGCTTTTGTACAATTCAAATGATTTTTTTTATTATTTTAAACAGAGATAAATATGTGTCATATGATATGCTGGGAAACAGTTTCTAGCTTATAATTCACAGCATATTCTGATGAATAAATGTTTTTATTTCTTTCCAAAAACCGTGGCATTGTGCTTGCATAGACAGAGTTATAATCAAGAAAATAGATACTCTATAAACTAGTAAGTCTCTATATTCAAAAAGTGTAAGCAAAAAACCACACCATGATGCAATGTAACAGATAAAGATATAGAAGAAAGTTTTATTAGGACTAGCGAAGAAAACGTTGATTTTCCTGTCTATGACAAACATCACAGGAACATATTTTATATAGTGTCCTGCAAGAGTATTGGTCCCTACATACTAATGCTGTGGAGCTGGAGTTGAATGCACTTCCCTACAAATCAGCAGGGAAGACTGTCAAAGATGACAATGAAAGGTGGTCCTGCAAATGTCTTATGGTATAATGAGCTCCTCCCAGTGTCTTTGGTGGCAGAGAGGCATCAAAATCTGGTTCTGGTCGAGGCTCCAAGAAAATTCTCATTTGAGTAACACTCTGAGTTGCCAAAAAAAGAAAAAAAAAAAAAAGTAGCACAAATATCAAAGTCATGAGGGCTTGAAATAACAGAGTTTGACTAACTCTGAACATTTAAATGCTCCACTGCACAAGCAGGTTACCTTCATTCTCACTAACAGATCCCAGCCATGACCCTTCTGCAGCAGAGAATAACAAGACAAATCAGACTATCTTGAATTCACTTCTATAAAGCTGCCTCTTTGTTCTCTGTCATAGAGGACCAGTTTCAAACCATGTTTTATGCCAGTAAGAAATAAAACCCCATCTCCCTTGAATCAGGCATTGGTGTTGCACATGCCCCTGCAATGACAAAGTCACAGACAACTAATCATAACTATTATTCTACGGCATTTTGGCTTATGCTTTGCTTCAAGATGCCACTGCTTGTGAATAGGAGAGGGAGAGAAAACCCTGTCAAATATAACTTTTTTCTGTGTTGCAAAGTTCCATCAGAATTTGTCTCCTCTGCAGATCTATACGTAAGCTACACTCTCACACCTACTTATTATGGAAGCAAACCCTTATAAAAGTTTCAAAAAATGCAAGAAATTAAGCTCTGTATTTTAGTCAAAGGTTCATACTGAAGCCTGCTCTGTAAGCCCCCAATGCCTCAGGGAAATGCCCCAAGAGCTGGGCTGTTGACTAACTGGGGATACTTGCACAATAATGTCTTTTTGGAGCAGTTTAGATTTGTGTAAATGTTTATTCACTTCACGAAAGAATTTAGCTTGGGTTTCCAGCAGCCCACAAAAATCCCTTGACCACAGGGCTAGTGTCTTTCTGGGAAAGTGAATACATTCCTTTTCAGTGGATAAGTTCTAACAAAATGGCTATTTATAAAGAAGGGCTATGGAAACTTCAATTTTGGCAAGCTTACACCTGATGGAGCCGATTTAGGCAAATGCTTTGAGAGCTGGAATATGCAGCAGTTAGTAGGTTGACTGTCCTTCTCTTGATACTTGTGAAAATGCTGGCAGGTCCATTTTTTGTATCTCTACGCAAAACATGCCGATAGTTTAGAAAAAGGTTTTCAAGTAAGGGAAATTATCTCCTGTCATTTTCTATAGGTGGGGGGAAAGCACCACTGCTTTTGCAGACGACACAAAGGACAAAAGAAATTTTTGTCCTATTTTCCAGAAACACAGACATGTCAGGCCCAATTTATCTAAATCATGACATGTTGGATGCTCCAGGCTGCATCCACAGAAATAGATAAAGGCTTGTCCTCCACAGATTTAATGAATGGGAATCCCTGCCCCTGGCTAATATAAATTGTGCTTGTTGGTGGGTAATTCTATTGATTATAATCCAGTTACATGTACACATGTAGACATAAGAGTTTTCCGTAAAGTAGCATAAACTATTGGCCAAAAAATACAAACCTAACCCAACAATATGTTCATATTTCTTTAAGCTATATGAAATTGGTTATGATTTTTTAGATTTTCTGTATCCTATCTAGATGTTCTTTAAGAGCATTTTAATATCATGTGACATAAAATTATTCCATGATAAATCCACATTATTATTCATTCCATTCAGAATTTTTTCATCACCCCAAAAAATCTTTATAGGTTCTGACACAGATTTTTGTCATAAAGTTTCCCAAGTTGACCATACAGCTTGTAGCTGTAAACAAAAGTCTGCAGGACAGTATCTTGTGTATCTTTGGTTACCATTTTATACAGCAGAATTTCTAGAAGAAAAAAAACCAAAAAACCCCAACAAAACAAAACCAAAAAACCCCACCCCTGTAGTGCTATAAAAAGTGGCAAAGAATGGTTTGCATACTGACTTGCAGTTTTCACTGCTGGTTAGGGATGGCAAGGCATGGTGGAAGGGACAAATACTATTCATCTGCATTTTTACGTAGATCAGGTACAGTCTGAAATCCTCTAAAGAAAATGGAATATGATAAGAGCTCAAGTAATAGTACCTTTCCTGGCCTGCTGCTCAGGCAGCTTGGCTATGTTCTGGTCCTCTGTCGAGGCATCTTAAAATGTTAGAGTCCCTGCCCCAGGAACAAATCATAGGAGAGAGATACAAAATATTTAAATACTTTTTTAGGGAGCTCCCTTCTTGTTCATGCAATCACTGTGCTCAGAATATTTACTTACAGCCTTACAGAGCTATTAAAATTTCACTTTGTGCGCATCACAAATTCTGGTTAGACATTCACCAGTTTTGACTTCACAGTTATTCATGGTCTAAAATTCAGCATTTCTTGAACTAATTGTAAATATATCTAGAACTAAACACGACCCACCTCAAACACTTCAGTTCATTCTATTCAAAGGCAATCTTTCACCTACCTCATTACTAAGGTGCTCGAAAAAATGAAGCCTTGGGCATAGCACACTAAAACCGTCACTCCACCACAAAAAGAAAAAGTCTCAGTTGACATGTCTTGTTTTACTTTTAAGCCTCTCTCTGCTAGAAAGACAAAACAAACCACAAGAACTAACTTTTTTTCTGCTGTGTGGTACAGTTATTTGAGAGATACTAAAGCCAATGTGGTTTTTTTTGAAAGGCATTGCTCCCAGGCCTTGTAACGTTGACACAATAGAATACAGTACCAAGAGGAGAAAAATTCCTGTGCAGACTTTTCTGATAATTCATATAGATCAGAAGGATCAGAATCATGCAGCTTCATAACATTAAGTCTAGCTATTATAATTCCAGATGTTATTGAGTATGTTATATAAGGAAGCATTTGCTCTGATCCTTGCAAGTCATTGCATTGCTTGGCTTTTGATATTTGGAGTGAAGTTATAATCACCATATGACTTCTTTGCATCACATTATTTTACACATTTCTAATATTTTTGTTACTTTTTCACATTAAAATAGAAAAGTAATCCCCTTAATTTAGGCAACAGACACTTATTTAATTGAATTGTATATCAAATACTTCAAGTGATTTCTCAACATGGTTTTATTACATGAGATGAGCAAGTCACTCCCCTTCAAACCCTACCGCCTTTGATTTTTAATAAATTTGGTATATTAATCTGATCAGAAGAACTTTACAATATCTGAGAAGCTAACAGGGCAAGGCAAGTGCAAAAAGCCTTCAATGGAACTGTGTGTTGACAAGTTGGATCCCTCCCCCCATCCTCCCACTCTACTGCTAAGGAGCAGAGAGAGCCTCACATACTGTAATCATCTTTGCTTTCCATAAGAGGTAATCTTACAATACATTTCCAAGAAAATGAAATTATATTAAACCAGTGAAGTGAGCCAACCAATTGTCAGATTGCTATAGAAATGCAAGGATTTGCTAAGCCACGGACAAACCTCAATCCTGCAAATACTTCTGCATATATTTAACTATTCCAATCCCTCCCATCAGTGGAATGGCATCAGAAAAGTAACTTGTTTTTTTAATTCATGCATGCAGAAGTAGGGTCTATCTCTTGTTTGCATGACTCCATCCGATTCAACATTCAAAATGTTCCTTAACAATGAGTTTAAACAGAGAGAACTTCTATTCTACTAAGAAGGAACTGAAATTTTAACAAGGTGAGTAACTGGAAAGATGAATCAAAACCCTGAATACTTTGCCCACATCACCATATACAGGAGAGAATTTGTTTGCATAATCCAGAATTTGGCACTAACTCCTTTAAACACAAAACAAACCCACAAAACACCAAAATTCACCACATAAGAAGAGAAACACATCATGAAACTGTAAACACAAGATGAAAATGAAGGTACTCTAAGCATATTGCCAAAGAAGCACTAAGACTTCCATCTTTTCTTTCTGATGTCACATCTTTAAAAAAAGAATAGGATTATTCCAGAGGCAAGAAGATACTACTTGGATCTAGAAATGCCATTAAAAAAACCTCACAAACGTACAGAAAAAGATGGTGTGTTGAGAAAAAGAGGCCTATCTCTCCATAATTCCAGTGAGTTCAGGAGATTTACACTGGGTATTAGCTTGAGCTGTAATACTAAAGGACAACTATTGCAGTGCACTGAGTCTGTTTAAGTAGAGGTATCAATTCAAGCAATGAGGCAATTTTGCATACAAACCTCTAAGAAACACGAAACCAAACACAGCTTGCCTGTATAAGGGTTGCATTCCAAAGCCCACAGCTCAAGCCAATTTTACAGATCTGGAGCTGCAACTAAGCATAAATCACCTGATTCACAGCAGAGTGTTTTGGGTGTGTTAACCTGAAACGCTGAGAAAATTTCAGCAGATGTGGGCCAAGCAATGGCAGAATTTAAGTTAAGATTTGCACACCCTTTTCCAGCCCTAAACCACTGATGCTGGCACAGTTCTTGCACCTGAGTATCTGCATTAGGCTGGGACCTTACACTTTCTGGTCTTCTAACTCAGACACTGGGTATCTGTAGCTTCACAGATCTGTTGCCTTCATTTAGGCACTGCAGAAAGATTTGACTTAGCATGTGAGAAAAGACTGCAAACCTGTATTTCTGGTTATTCTGTTTCACTTGGACTTGGGGAGAATATGTGGTAATCTTGTCTGGATAAAGATAGGAGTGTTAGGATGCCTTTATTACACTCTTCAGACAGCTAAATTATACTTCAAATGGGTTAAGAAGACCTAGAGCACACACAGCTGTTTGGTGTTGCTATGTAGATTCTGTTGCTACCACATGTGAAAAAAAAATAAAAAATTTGACATTTTATTTCTCACTTAACCTACTATTTCAGTTCACAGAAAGCATCAAATGACTCAGGTGTTCAGCTAAATGAGTATCTGCAGTTCCAAAAGTGGTAAAACGGATCTCTGTGTCCAAGGTCAAGCGTCAACTGTATTAACAGAACTGTTATGAAGTGCTGAAAGTTGCATATAGAATAACATTGCAGCAGGGACACAAAAGAAAGCAATACCGAGTTCACATTTAGGTTGCCTCGCTGCGCACTGTTTGACACTGGGTTTTGTGGAACATTACCAAGGCCAAGCCTAGTCATGCTACTAAATTGGTAGACGCAGACTACCAAGAGTGGTGGGGACCCAAGAACAACAAAAAGTGACTGAGAAAGTCAGTATAATTCAGTGTCTGATCGCTTAAAGTGAGCAGGGCACTTGCTCTTGCAAGCATAAGCTGAGAACTTGGTCCCCACCAGAACATCTTTCTTGCATCAGTAAGACCCTTCAATGTTTCCCTACAACCTCCACTGCAGATGTAAGCAAGTTGTTTTTAGCCTAATTGTTTGTTCGGGTTTTTTTTAAAGTCCAAAAGTCTACTACTAGAAAGCCCCTTGTTGTTAAGTTTGCCACCTCACATGATTTCAGGATTCTTTCTCCTCATTGAAAGCCAGGAAAAGGTGGCATGAGCTATTTCTTAGAGGGCTACTGCACACTGAGAAAAACTTGTAAGGCAGTGGATGCAGATACACACCTCAGGGGACTGGAAACCTTTTAATTTCTTTTCCTATGGAAATCTATTCTTGAGAATATTTGCTTGAGTTACTGCTCTTACTTAAACTGCATGGGCAACGACCTCTTACTAGACATGATTTAGTACAAGATTTTATCTCTTTCCTCCTAAAATTCACTATAAATTTCAAATTTGCTATTTATTATAACAGTATAATGTTATTTGGCCTTTCCAAAATGACAAATTCAAAAGTCAAACTGACATTCTAATTACAAATTAAAGTTTGCCTGTCACTAGAAATTCTTACCCATATACAATTTTAATACATGTCCGTTCAGCAGCTCCAGGCACACAACTGGAAATGTTAAAATCCTGCAGACTAGAAATGAGCTTCTCCCACATGCAGCTTTTTCTGGCTGAGCTACAAACCCACAGAAATGATAGCTTGGTATGATTTGTGGTCATAAACTTCAACAGAGCTGTATGAGATGATGCTCTAAGAAAAATGTTAAGCCTCCTCTGCTTGGGGTGAGGGAAGAACGAACTTCAGCTTTTCCTTTACACTAGTTAAGCAGAACAGCAGTGGTGAGTCTGTTACTGGCGAATAATCACCATAAACTACTAAACTATTCATTGAACTGTCCTGATCTCTTTTAACGATATTGCCAATAACTTGCCTCAATGAGACAAAAAAGGCATCCCAGTTCAACAAATCACTTGAGAGGCTGCTCCCTCAAAACTGCAGAGAATTTAAACAGGGCTACTGTGAATTGATAGTCTACATAATTTGTACATAATCAGGAAAGCTTGCAAGCCTCCATCCTATCCACACAGATTAACTACTTGCAAATGTAAACCTAAAAAGGAGAGTCATGGCAGCTTTAAGGTTTGTTGGTAGGGGGTTTTTTTTGGAGGGTTGGTTTTGGTTTTTTAAAAATAAGACTAGGAACTGATACGGACTTTGGGATGTACAGAACTAAATAGCTCAGTTGACTGAAGAATTTCATATTACCATTATCGACATTGATGACTTGGTAATGGAAAGTAAGAAGAGCAGTAATGACTGTATTTTGGTTGCAGCTGAGAGCTGCTTGCTAGCTTCTGGAAAAAAAGGTTGGTAGTTTGAAATCATTCCTGAAAAAACAAAAAATCAGCACAGCTTTCATTGCCTGTTAATTCCTGAGCCTTTCTACGGAAACCATCAAAGCTGAGGTGGACAAGGGAACTGATGGAGTCTTCCCCTCGCAGATGTGCAGAACTCCTCGAGCATGGGGAGACTGCAGCCATGTGTTCACCCTTTGAGATGCATCTTCCCATAAGTGGGGCTCCCCATGCAAGGCAAACACAAACAAGTTATCCAGCTGCCCAAAGTTCATGTTTCCATCACATTTGGTGCCTCTTTGGCCATAGAGACAGGGAACAACTGTTTGAACAGGAACTGCAACCCAAATGAATAAATTTTTTTCCTGTACTTCTGGGCTGGTGGCAGGTGAGGAAGAAACACACGATGGCTGTGCTACTGGGCACACCAGCATCCTCCATCCCCAGACCTGCTGCCCAAGTGGCTGCCAAAGTTTGACTACACCGCTGATGATCCATTTAAGATTTTAAAGAACATTTAATTCATATTTGAAATTACTGGAAATATTAAACACAATTGTTACAAATTATTTGGCAGTTACCCTAATTAGACTAGGTCTGATTTAATATTTCCAGCACAGTTGAAGCTCTTACTTTACTGGTGGCCATGGAAGTTTCTCTCTATATTAGGTCCAGTACATGAAATTGAGTTCAAGCAAATCTATTAATACAGCCCAACACTTTCCACAGTTCATTACAAATAATAATTACTTTCTGAAAACTTCCTCCTTCACTATGAAGAACAGATCTGACTCAGTAAAAACAGCATCAGTAAGGAAAGCTCAACTTTTCCTGAAAGATTCTTGAACTCGCAATAGCTTTTTTTGTACCTGCCAGCCGTTGCCATACATACGTTATATATAACAGATTTCAAAACTTGCCCAACTTCCTTCAGACAAGCCGTCAATATTACTTCAACCAATATACTATCAAAATCAGGTCCCTACATTATTTACTAGAAATCAAGTTGGGTACCTAGATAGAAGAGCCTGCAGAACTGGAGATCTGCCCATCACAGGCACCTCAGAAAGGTTTCTTAAAACATTAATTTATCTATTATTTTAAACATTCTTTTACAACATCAGCCATCTAGTACTGTGAGCTTCCTAGAAAGGGCTAATAATTTAGAATTAACATTATTTCTTCTTATCTTTGTGATTTGGAAGATATTAGCTCAGCTGGCGTCTCTCAAACAGATATTTGATATAAAACATTCATAATTCATTTGACTATATACTGAGGTCAGATGGCAGTATTTCTCTTTCCAGATGAATCTAAAGTGAGCTTTGTATTGCTGAAAATGTGCTGGCATAGCTTTTAACATAAAAACTCCTTTAATAAATTACAATAAAGTGTCGTACAATTGTTATCTTTGTGAATATTCCCATGAAGAAATCTTCCTACTAGAAATGCACAAAAAGCTTATAGAAATCACATGAACATTGTTAGAATAAACGGAGGGATATTTTAGGAGTATTAACTGTTAATGTTCTGTCAATGCTAAATATCATCAAGGACTGCCTACCTGGCTACCTGAGATAGTTCTGTGCTGGTTTTCCTCACTACCACTGATTCTTTTGGAAATATTTAACTTAGAAAAAAAAATCAGGGCATAGGAGAATAAGCAATAAAAATAAATTAACATTTTACACATCTGTATTATCCTCCTAAAACCTGTAGAGTTGTTTGGGTGTCCACAGTAACGTGTAGCATCATCGTTCATTGCTTTCACAAGGTTAATTTCAGGCTCTTTAAATACATTTTTTTCCCTGTGTGCTGATGATAGCACATGATGACAATTTTTCTTCAAGTTAGTCACTATGGGCAAAACAGAAGAGTTTTGTTCAGTCATCTTGGGGTGCTTGTGCAGGGTGGTGCTGCCAGTACCATTTTGCTGCAGTGCCAGCACACCACAGCGCTTTACCTGCTGCCTGCCTGCCTTTCTCTGCCTGCAGAGTTTATACACATTTCATACACTCTAAGGCTTTCCACAATCACATTTTGATTGTATCTCCATTGTTAAAGAGACTTCAAATTTTGCTTTGATTTTTTTTTTTTTTAATGTGTTTTCAGCCTTTCCATGTTTGTTTATGACATTCAGTAAGTTCATTCATGCGAAGGAGCCTATCTGTGTGGGCTATTTATGTGTAGTGATGTCCCTCTTTAAGGCCACTGACTCTTTTTACCTTCAAAACCTGCATATATTGGGAAGGTAATCTATTGCATGCACTGTTAGAGTGTGTGTGAAGGTTACTCGCCTCATATACATGGATCTGACCATAGGTAGGTATAGGTATTTCTGCAAGGCACTGTACTTCCTATACGGCATATGCAAAGAGATGTCGGATGTCCAGCTGCTACTGAACTCAGAGGAATCCAAACGGTGGGCTGCTAATTAGCATTAAGTAGGTTTGTCAGCTCTACCTATGTAAGAAGATATTTTTTATGTTGTATAAAAATACTGGACAGGATTTTTAAAAAAAAAAAAAAATCAAAAAGGGAAAACACTGGGAATCTATAAATGTATTGAAAATTTTTACCCAAAGGAAAAGAGAAAGAGTTAATTCAGAACCTTTCTTAGTAAAGAAAGAAAAGGGAGAGAAAAATCATACCATGTGGACCAATGTGATTTCTGAGTACTCAGCACTACTAAGATTTAAGCCAACAGAAACTAAATGTGTTATTTGGAGGTTAGTGCAACTGCCCTGGGACTGCATGTGAAGAGGAGGACTAAATAACCAGTTTTACAAGGTAGACAGACCGTGGTCAGGACTGGCAAGACAAATGTTTGTAAATGATTACATCATGTCTTGAGCACTAAAAGCGTGTAAGGATACTAGAAATGATGCACTACAATGGCTTCACAGCACCCATAATCCTGTGGATGCCATGCCCGCAGCCAGAGAGGGAGACAATAAGGGAAAGGTTTTAAATATACCTTTACATATGCATACACAACATTTTATAGCCTGTTTGACTTGTTAGAATTTATCCTTTACACAGGAATTACAAAGTTAAATAGGAGATTAGGTAAAGTTTTACGTATGCCTGTTTGGTTTTCCTTCTTAAAGAAATAAAAAGAGCTACCGAAAATAACAGATGCTGCATGAGAGGCTGAAGCAAAGATATTACTTTTTTCTGTGCTACCTAAAAGCAGACAAGCTCATGCAACTTTCACTGTTGAAAAATTTGCTGCTCACAGCAGCACAACTTACCCATAATAATAAAGAAACAAAGGAGCTGTGTGCTTGCTATGTAATAGTCACATATCTGGCAAAGTAAATGCTCCTGATACATGGCTGGTTTTGACAGGAGGTGAGTGGATTTGCTATCACAGGTAAACACCAGAAACAAAACCTAATTTGCTAAACATTGCACTATAGAGACAGTAGACCCTCAGGTCGCTACTGAAAAATGACTTGGCTTAGCAAGAAGAGCACTGATACTGCTTGCAGCGCCAAGACTGGCTTCACCCCCACAGCCTGATTCCTTGTGCATTCACAATTGCAGATCTTGCCAAGGTTCTGTGTTTTCTGACCTTTTTTTTTTTTTTTAAATTCAGTATTGATCCCTAGCACAATGATGGGTAACAGTATTGGAAAACACAGCCATTATCTCCCTCCGTCTTCATAACTTACTACTCTCCATAGTAAACAAACCGAGTAAACAAGGTCAACAAGAACAAAAGAAGCTGAGAAAATCTTCATAGCTTTCATTTGAATGAACTGTACTGTCCATCTGCTTTTTCAATTACAGCATAAAAGTAAATAAATGTGAGAACCACTGTGAAGTAGTAATCAAAGAGTAAATTAAGCCTAGCTTTTTTTCCTTTGTTCTTAAGAAAGCAGTTTTAATATTCAGAGACGGTTAACATAAACCCACTTTTTAGGCTCTATCTTCTTGTCTGAAGGAGAGAACCGGGGAAGAAACTGCCAGTTTGCATTATAATAAACAGAATGCATAAACAACAAACAGTATAAAAATTACCAATATGAGCCACAGCTCTTTGAGATCCTAGGTATATGCTAAAATTTCAAACCCCCATACCCAGAGTTAGAAAACACTCCCAGTCAGTCTCATCTTTGTATCTCCTGTAACTGCTTCAGAGATGAAGATACTATACATTATCAAACCCCAGGAGCTTTCCAAGCTTTACTTGAAAAGCAAGTGGTACATTATGGTTTTAAATTCTGAAATCTGCAGGGACTATAAAACAGAGTAAATTAGTTGGCTGGGTAATAAAGCCAGGACCTGATCCCATAGTGATGAAAGAATTTCACATGATTTCCAAAGAACTGGTTCAGCCAGCTAGCTGAGGTATTAAAAAAAGAAATAGATTGATCTAACCCCAACTTTTTAAAATAGTTGTGACCTTTGCCAAAGCAGAAATAGGAAGGGGGATGGGGGGAGAAAAAAAAATATAGAGAGAACAAGTGCTTTTGTTTAAATACTCTAGATAAGGACTCAAGATGTCTTACCTTTTTTTCAAACCTAAAGAAGTTTGAAATGGATATAATTTTAAGCATGAAGACAGAACCGTATTATCATAGACGTTAACAAGAGGCAAGGGTGTATATTAATGGAACTTTCATAAAAGCCTCCTTTACAATTCCAATTTCAAATTACAGCTGCATTTTCTTATTTCACATTTGATCTAGTCCCTTGCCAACTTCTTTAAGCCATCATACCATGCCTATGATTGGAGTAATTCTTGAAGGGGCATATGTACCAAAAAAAAAAAAAAAAAAAAAAAAAAAAAAAAAAGAGAGAGAGAGAGAGAGAGAGAGAAGAAAAAAATTGTTTGAGTGGAATGCGTTCATGAGAATCAGATTGATGAACTGGAAGAAGCGGTCAACAAAATGGACAAGGAGGTCTAAATAGATGAGCATGCCAATAATGCAGCTTCATATATTAGATTTTTCACCCCTGGGTAGACTTTGCAGAAATGCGTTGCTAAAATCAACTGAGAATACAGGCTGACCTACAGAATGTGGCTTTGCCGTATAATGACTTAGCCTTACCACAGAGCAAAACTTCCCACTTTAAACCTCATCAATTTGATTCAAGTACAAATCTCAAACACTTCAGGCTTTGGTATTTCTAGCCAATGTCTTTTACTGCATTTTCTGTGAATGTTACCAATCATCTATGCAACTTCAGCTGCAATACTAATCTTTGCAGTATATTTCATGTAATAACCCCTTTTTAAAACGGAAGCCCTTATGACCTCTGTTGTATTTCAAGAACTTTTCATGATCTAATACCAAATTGAAATATTTCCTTTATCAAGTCCAAATATATTTCTTCTTTTTCAAGTACCACCATCTTCTCTGGTGTAATGACAGGCAAAAGCTTTGAAAGGATTCCTGTAACCGGATTAACATTTTTGTAATTGCGAGAATTTTTAGAACTGCCACTAGGTTATAAAACAAAATCAAAATAGTATAGAATGATGTTTGCACACAGGTACAGACAGAAGCCATATGACTCTGAGATAATTCTGCACTCAAAGGGTCTCATTATTTTAAAATATTTCATAAAGATAATTTATATTAATTGTTTTTTAGGAAAAAAAGATGAAAAAGGACAGAGGCATGACATCATAATGAAAACTTGAAAAATCTTCCTTAACATTCCATTTCTTAACAGAAGCAAGAAATTTGTTAAAAAGGGATGCAGGATTAGATTCTACAGTCATCCCAGTTAAAATATGTACAGACACACATTCATGTGTACGCGTGCGCGTGCACACATGCATACTTTCTGTTAAAGGACCTTCAGCTTAAGCAACTGTGATCTAATCTCTAATGAGGCAAGAAGCCATTAATTCTGATTTTGGTTTTGGAGTAATTCTGCCACCCACAAGAAGGGTAACACTGGGAATGACTTTTTGGTTTTTTGTGTGTGAAATGGTGAAATCACCCTTTATTTATGACAACATACTGCATACATTTAGAGGTATTTTAAACAAACAGTTTCTCTAAAACAATCTAAAGGGTACAGTCTAGCACAGAGCAGTTTCTGTAAGTTCAAACAGGATTTTTTTTTTTTTTTCTTATTATGTATACATGCATTAATGATTATTCAGTGCTTCAAGATACGAACTTCACTGCCCGGGAGGCTGCAATGTTCCAAGTATAAACACCAGGCTCCCGCAGATTTCAAGATCCTATACATTGGCTTCCTCAGCTGAATTCTTCTGTCACATACAGCATCCATTATACATTAACTATACTTTCTTATTGCAGATGGCTGGTGATAAAACACAGTTAATAATCCCGTACCTGTGTTTCTCAAAACATTTTAAAAGCACAGCCTTATCATCACCGATTCATCCTACCTTAAATTAAGGCAAACAGAAATGCTATGAAAGGCCTCCGCAGTGCCTAACCTAGAAGGAAATACAACCTCTTAAGAACAAATGGGTGACAACTAAATATTTTCATTGGAACTGCTGAAACAGGATTTTTTTTTGGTTGGTGGGTGGGTTTGTACAATGTGTGTTTTCTTTAAAGAGGTGGTGAGATTTGGGGTGTGGGGGGGTATTTTTTCTTCCATGACTCATCCAGCATGAATCTCTTCCACAAAAAAGTGTTCCAGAAATAAAAAGTGATACTCAGAATAGTAGTATGTATGCAGATGAATTACTACACTCTACAACACTGACTGAAAAAAAACCCACCAAAAACTGAAACAGCTCACATGCAAACAGAAATGTGATGGCATTTGCAGGCAAAAATTGTTTGTTGGTTTTTTCCCCCTTAAAAGTTCTATTATTTTATCCCATAGGATATTCATTTCCACCCCAATATATTAGATTTCCTGCATAATGTGAAGGGAAACATTGAGATCAGAAGTTACTTACAAGAGTTATAGGTTCACAGTGGGCGGAGGTGGGGGGTGGGGCGGGGGTGGGAG
>JAVJGI010000050.1:105445414-105506679 GCA_035590275.1 Ibycter americanus | reverse complement strand
GCGAGCTGCCCAGGCTGCCGGGCCGAGGGAGGCGCCGTGCTGGCGAGGCGGACGAGCCCCGGCAGCAGCAGCCGGCGGGACCTTTTAAGGTAAAGGTGGCAGCATCCAGCTATGACCATCAGCCACAGCAGAGCCTTTGCACTGAGCAGGGCTAGAGAAGGTCCCCTGCTATCAGCGTGCCACATCAGCGCAGAGGCACTGACGGCCACCCACCGTTTCTCCTCTCGGAGCTGCTCAGAGTGGTCACAACTGACTTTTGTCTTTACGCTAAATTATTAACTTGATGATAAACACAAGCAAAAGCTGCTTTGGGTCAGGTATGTATGGTTTTAGGTGCAAAACATCTACCTATTAAACCACTTAGACATGTATTCTTTTCATTGGCTTTCAGCTTACTCGATAAACACACTACCTCATTTTGCAGGATTTTTATTATTATTATTACAACTCTGTATTTCTGCTCAAGTCGAAGTGATGAATGCAAATGAATACAATAAGTAACAAAAGTATCCACGGTGACCAAACAACAAACTCTAAAGCACAGCACGGAGACTGAAAATTAGCAGTTATTGAAACCACCATCAAAATTCTCATGCAAAGTAAAAGGCTCATGCAGTTATAACGGTCACAGTAAGTTTAATTGTTTGAAGGCTTAGCTCAAATAGTAGAATATGCATAGTAGAATGTAGTAGACTAGTAGAATCTCTCAGCCCAAAATCTTCTTGGAGGCTACAGCTTTAAAGACAGCAAGAAACACCATGATTCCTGAATTTAGCAACTTTTCTCTCTGATCGTTAAGAAACTCACTTCATCCATTAATACTTGCTCTATAAGAATAATACTTTCAGAGGGTTAGGTCTTACTTTCCACGGTAATTATTTCCGTATTTATTTCAACCTTAATGCTGTACACGTGTATTCCCACTATGCCACCTTGCATCAGCAGCAATTAGACAAGGCGGCCCAGAAAAACAACCACGATGCATACAAACATACAGAAATGCTTTCTTGTTCTTCCCTTCCTATACTTTAGGTGGCCCAACAGTAGCATGCACAGAGAAAAAAAAAACCAAACCACCTCGGAATTCTTTACTAATATTAAAAGGAAATTTCTTTTTTCCTCAGAAAATGTACAATTCCGATATTGTCTATGTGATGGCTATAGCAATTTTGAGTTGAAGTAGGTGCGGGATGTACGCAGTCATGCTTTCACTCAGCTCTGTGCAATACTGCTTTGTGCACAAAGTGTTACAACAGGGACAGGTGAGATTACAGACCTTCTGGCTTCTCACAGACAGAGCAGGAAAACACTGAGGAACAACCACAGGCAAACATTATTCCCATTAGCTCATGCTTTGTTATACAAAAGGCAGAAACAAGAACATCCATTTAAAACTTAATATTAAAGGAAGTTTCAGACTGAGCAAAGCTGACGGAGAACCTGCCTAACAGAAACTTTCAGCTCTGCTCTCAGAAGTGAAATTTCCTGCAGAGAGAAAGCACAATCCAGTTTGTTCCAAGTAAAAACTTGCGTTGCACCAGAAAACATTAATAAGCATATGAAACAGCAGCTTGTATTTTTTAAACAAGTAACACCAAAATAAGTTTGATCACCATTACACATTTCTGAAAATTACAGACAGAAAAAAGATACAATTGCGTACCATACAGCTAACTTATACCTAATACCCTAACCCGTATAACTTCAGGAAACCATAACTTCTAATCTTAGTCATACGGGCAATTGTTGCAAAACCGACTGTAAAAAACAGAAAACTCAACTCGTGCTTGCAGTGATATCAAAGGCAGGGAAACAACCCAAAAGAAGTGAGCAAAAAATTAACCTAACACCACATTTTTAATGGTGAGGAGACTTAATCCACATTACTCAAACCTAAAAGCATAATGCTTGTCTATTCTTCCTCAGTCTTTGGAAAATGTAGCCAAGCTAAAACACTGCAAATTTATCTTTGAAAGGGACTCTGAACAGTTCTGACGACTCAGCCAATTTATATTTTTTCTGTTACGACAGCTTACATCAAAATCAATCTGCTTTCATAATTGATGGGTTTCACTGTTAAAAGATAACCCTCCCCACGCAAACACTTTTAGTTTTATGAAAATAAGAAATTGCTTATCATGTCATAAAGCATAGTGCTTTTGTGACAGGACTCAGAATATTACAAAAGTTCTTTTCTTAATGCTTAAAGTGAACTCCTGATTCAATATTTAATGAAACTGAGAAAGCTGCTGAATGTCCCAGAAATCCTCCAACTCTCTGCTCTGTGTCCGTTCTAAGTATTATGCAGCTATAAATTAACACTGAGGCTAGATGAGATTTCAAGTAGTCAAGAATAGTATTTTTCCATCACACCACCAAATTTTCCATTTTATTTTTTTCCTATTTAGCAGCACTAACTTGCAGCATTATATTGCAATTGTACATCCCAGCCCAGTACTGCAGCACTACATTGCTTAGACATAGCTCTACGCTCCAGCATGTTTTGAGGGTATGCAGCCAGCTCAGCTGTAAGCCTAAGGAAGATTTCCATCAAGCAACAAAACTAAACTCTGCACAAATATTTAACAGCTCCGAGACCTCTAAAGGCTTAAAATGATATGCATTTTGTGGTGTGCTAGGAGCCAGACCCACACCGGTGATCTGCATAATGCAGAGTACTTGGCAAACACACCACTGCAAATAAAGCGTTGTTTTGCCTTTGTATCTTTGAATTCTTCAAACTAAAAGCTGAATGAAATACTAAGGCTTACTGTGCCTCCCCACCACAGACAGTGCAGTAGCAGCTCGTCCATTACATTAAGTTCGGCTAAAACTTCCCATGCCTCCCAACCATTTCTCATCCCCTCTCGGCAGATGGAACACAAGTTCATTTAAAACAAACCTAGGATAAGTTCATCACGTCTAGCTTATTTTTCAAGCTGCTAAAACTATGCGGTAGCCCACTCAAACAGAAAATTTCCCAGACAATGGAATCCTTTCAAACTGCACAGCCGACAGGATTCCCCAGTTGTCAGTTTTAGGTGCATGCCAGCATGAAACGTTCTTGAATCTGAAATTTATAATAATTGCTCCTATTGATAATGTGAGCAGAAGCAGAATTACATCACAGTTAACACTTACCAAAATACATTATGTTTCTCATTAATCATGCAGTCAGGATCCCACCGCTGTGTATTCAGCATTAGCTCCCGCACAGGGCTGACATGTAAAACAGAGCTTTTTCATTCTACATTATGTGGAAATTTCCCAGCACAAGAAGCGTGAGCGAGCAGTGTGCCTCCTCAGGATGAGCGCTTTGCAGGCAGTCTTATCCCTGATACAATCCCTGTCTGATTTAGCATTTACTCCGGCTGCATGCTGCACTGCCCATTCTTACTGTAATCTGACTCCTCCTTCTGATGTCCTTGCTGTGCCTGTGACATCAGGACTAAGAGTACTACAAACACAGCTTTTCTTTAACGGGGTCGCAACGGCATGCTCTGATAGCCTGGTTAACCTAACTCTGGTTTGGGGGAGGGGGCAGGGAAAAAAGCCTTTTAAAATTGTATGTATTTTTTTTCTTTTTTCTTTTTTTTTTTTTTTGGCAGCAAACGCGTTTAGTGACATAACGTGCTCAATTACATAATAGATGGGAAAGACAAAGCGTATATTGTTAGCGTATTTTTCTTTGAAGGGCAGGCTCCAGGAGAAGCCCTGAGTGTCCTGATTCTTCAACTTCAGCAGAAGACAAAGGTGCTTGGCACTTTGCAAGATCATGTCCCTCCAGGACTTTTTTCTTTTTTTTTTTTTTTTTAAATCAGTAGTTCCATTTCGATAAACGATTTTAGCCTGAACGCTGGATAAAGCTCAGTCTGTTTCTATTTTTAAAAAGCAATTGACAAACAGGTAGTTCAATTTCAGCAGAGCTGAACTGATTTTTTAAACTACGATTTTTTCGCATGAATAACAAAGCACGAGGATGGGAGACATATGACAGCGAGGATTTGTAATGGAGTTTACAACCTTTCACCCTCCAGGTCTCTGGTTCCTTTCCGGACCAGGTTGATAAGTCATTAGCAGCTGGTAGCTATTTTATTATTCTGTGACAAATGGAGTGGTCCTGAGTTTGTTGTAAATAGGTCTCCATGCAGTCCCTGCTGCTATATGAACTAGTAGCAGCTTTAGAGGAAGAAAGACCAAAGAAATTTACCAAACTACTCTCCACCATCTACACGTAGTGCCTCGGGACTGATCTGACACACACCGGCATGGCAGCGCAGTGAAGACGACGTGGTCTGTATTTATGCACATATTACATCTCTTCTATGAATCAATAGAGGACATTGGTTTCCTGCTGTCAGTCTGGCATGTATCACTGATAATACACTTAAACTAAATAAAGGTAAAAAAATAACGGACAGCATGCTGAAGCGTTTATTTCACTATAATAGGATCTAACGGGATGAATGCTTTCATTCTGCAGGAAAGGGGATGACAGGTATAATTCATTTAAAGCTCCACTTCTTATTTGTAAAAGCTCCACACAGTAACTACTATTTCATGAGGTCCAACCACTTAGGGCAAAATTACCCCACCGGCACAGCAGCCAAGGAATGCTCCAATTGCAGCAGAAGAGTTAAGAGCCTGGTGTGCATTGCTGCTATGCATCTCTCAGCAAGAGCCCTCCGCAGCATTGCTCTCACAAGGCTTCGTGCTACCTGTATGAAAGTCACTGAGATTAAACACTGCTGGGGGGATCTGGGGCATGGTCTGTCCCTCACTGGCAGTCCCACAGCTCTACGTTACCGATGCCTGGCCTTTCTCAGTGCCCTTTCTTATTCTAACTGGCCCTAGGAAGAGGCATGCCTGAAATGAGAGATACACGGTACACACAAACTCCAAAATAAACTTTGCTTCACAACTAAAAAGCAACCGTGCAGGAGCACACTGAGGTCACAGTGCACGAGGAAGGAAGGTCAAGATTTCCTGCGTGGTTCAAACTGCCTGACAGCAACATAAGTTGAGCAAATCCTAAATCACAGTGAAGAAATATCACCTAGAAACCCCTGGGGGGGAGGAAAAAAGCTGTCTAGAAACCACGTATTTTAACTAGAGGGTTTGGACAGCAAGTTACAAAGGGTATTCATAGCACCTTCCTTCCCTCTATTTCATCATTACAGTGCTCATTCGCTTCTACTGTACACCTTGCTACAGGAGAAAATACCACCCTCAAAGGCTGGTTTAAAATATCTCAACTGAGCCACTCTAATATCCTCTGAGCAGTAGGTATATGCTACTATTAGGAGCCTTCTGCAGCACAAGCATTCCCTCCCCTCCCCTCACCGAGGGTAAAAGCTCAAAGAATTAATTCGCTGTGAAATCCTTCAGCTCTTTGCTAGCTCTGAAGTGCTTTTGCAGAGGCGCTGCTTTATGTTCTTCAGGACAGCCTGCACCCAGGCACAGCATTTGCCTGTTGGGCTGCATTTACCTTATCATAGAAAAGCTTGGGCTCACGCTGCTGGGAGTCAGACCCCGTGAGATGTAGGCTTCCTCCAGTCTTGACATTCCTCTGAACTGATACGTTCTGCTGATTCGTGCCATCAGCTGGCCAGCTGAGAGACTGGGTACAGACATCTGTATAGGTGGGCCATTAGCAGTCAGGCAACAACCACACTGCCTCTAAACATCCCTTCTTGAGATAGCTGCCCTTTTAGAATACCATTACCACTTTGGTGGAGTCTGATGGCAGGTCAGCTCCCCAAGGAAGCACAAACAGCACAGTGCCACGTAGACTGACATATTCTCCACTACTTGGTTCTGGATGTTCCCTCCAGTTTTGTTTTGCCTTTTAGAATGCAAAACAACCAGGAGCGTCTCCTCCCTTACTGCACCTTATTTGTGTTCCTATAATAAGCATACAATCCAAGTAGCCAAAGAGAAACTAAACCAAGTTTTCTTTAATTTCTTTGCATTTCAACTATGGAACAAATGCAAGGGAGGAGGGAAAACCACTGGTGGTCTCTCCTGGAAAGCTTTCACAGCCCAAATTCACGTACTCCATGCCAAACTCTGCTTTCATTTACACACATACAACGTTAATAAACTGCAAAAACAAGTAGAGTTTCAAGCAAGGGACAAAGAATAAATTTTATTCCCAGAGTGGGATATTGTCACTGTCAGTGAAAGCAAGGATTAGTTTAGTAATTGCAATCCCAAATGGCTGGTGTTTTAACTCAAGCACTGAGGCCTCTGCTGAACACAACGGTGGGGAAGCACAGTCAGGAGCAGCAAACACTTGCGTGTGTCTGCAGATTTGAGTAGACTCAGTGTAGGCATGCAGCATCATGCAGAATGAATGAGCAAATTAGCCCATGATGTTAGTCCACAGTGCAAACTCCCAATCATCAACAAGCCAGCGCAGGCTAACCAGCGTTTAGCTGTGCTACAGATGCAGGTCAACTGCAAAATTACCATATTTTCATGCATGGTTCACTTATAAAAACAAAACCCCAAAACCCTTGTGATTCAGCAACAGCACAAACATAACATGAAAAAAAGTACCTTCTGCTGAAACAGCTACCCGACACCCTTATTTCTAATAATAGAAGTAGCTTCTACTCCCCGAAATCCTCTTTCCCAATAACCTGCTTCTTTTTTTCTTAATAGCATCTCCACCTTGATTTCTTCTGCCCTTCCCCACCTTGACAACTACACTTTGGTAACGAGTTTGCCACAAAGGGCAGATTTTCAAAACACTGACTACCCCACAAGACATGACCTCCACAGAATAAACAAAAAGCAAGCTGAAGAGTACTCATGTCCCAGAGGTAGAGCACACACCCTGCATTTCGCCAGAGCTGGAAAGCTACAGGTTAACTCCACGCCTGACTTGGTCTAGGGCCAGAAAGCCACTTCGCAAGCTAGCTGCGCTATCCGCTATCCGTGCTTTCTTTTGATTTTTATCTATCCACCGATTTACACGATGCCTCCATGGTAAGTATTAAAACCACTCGCAGGCATGTCTGTTGCAGAGACCAATTAATATTTAATATTAATGCACCCAGTTAATTCCCTAGGATTCCTGGAAAACTCTCTTCCAGTCTTGAACTCTCCCAGGAGGCAACTAATATTAGATTTATACCCAGACTCCTACCAGTTGGCTTTGATGAATTTCAATTAGCGAAGCTGACCACAAACCTTTTCTTGCAAATGCAGAAGCATATTGAGGGACTTTCTGCTGGCCAAAACGTAATAGTAAGCAACAAAATATACCAGTGACACAATGTTTTAAGTTTATGCATCATGTGTAGTAGGTTAAAAGGTCTCATACACTGGAAAGGTTTCCAGTTTTCCTAAAATAAATTTTATCTACTGTACACAGACAGCTATTAAGAATAAAAATGTATTGCAAACATTCAGTTCTGAAAATAAAGTGGGAGAAGCAATCCAAATCACATGACCTACTAATTTGCCAAAAGCACCCCAAAACTAGAAGATTCTTGAAGGTAAAGTAGGGCTAGAATTTCTACATAATTTGGAAGTTTATGAATTGCAGATATTTAATTCCTATTAATATTACAATAACCACAGTGCAGAAATAAAAAACAGCAAACAAGCCACAGTTTTGTAAGGCTCCGAAAGTAATTGAAAGTGTTTCCAAGCGCACATATTTTTGTGCCTCAAATCAAATATATTAAGTACATCGGCTAGAAATTTGGTTTGTTTTTATTTTGAAGCCATCTGGAGTAGTTTAAGACATACTACTCAATAATGCAGATTTTGTGATTTGTTACTAACCTCTTGAGGTTAAGCTAAAGGATAAGAAGGGAAGGAGGAAGTTACAGTTGTATATTTTAACTAGCCACAGAGGCTCATCTTTGGTTTTGCACTTTCTCCACTGGCTAAAACTACCAAATGGTTTTTTTACCCTTGACTCAGAAGTGTCACTTCTGGAAATCTGCAATATTTGTCACCATGAATACCATTTAACTGCAGCAGTACCCAAAGGAACTCTGTACTGCCACACGTGAATACAACTGGAGGAACTTAATTAATCTTCCTGTCACTTCCATGATGCTTTTCATTAGTTTAGCTGCTATCTGATCAACTGCTCCATTCTCTATTGGAAATGGCTAACCAGAACCTCCTATAAAAGCATTTTCAAGAGGTAAACAAAGACTCACCTTTGATTCTGAGAGCCTCTACAAACCTTTGCCATGCAGACTTTATCAGTTCACTAACAGTACTTGCAACACTGTTCTTTTTTAAACAACTGGGATTTTCTACATAAAAGGCTTCAGAAATATAAATAGTAACAATATTGTGTTTCTGTAATCTTAAAGCTAGCACTTCTAGTATTTTACAGTTTAAACATAGATGACGTGGCAATTGAAAGGTTGTATTTTTCTGAATTTCCTTCCCATGGATATGGATACTTACTGCACAAACAAACAGAATGCTGCCAACATAAAACCAAACTGACATTTTAGGCACTATTGCTGCTTATTGTTTTACTAAACACACATTCCTGTCATCTTTTGCCCCTAAGCATGTGACAAGATTTAAGATAATGAATGTGAATGAATACACAAATGGTGCAGAAGCTTCTATGACTATGTATATTGATAATAATTTTAAAGAGAAAGATGGTTCTAAAAGCAAATTACAAGACAGAAGCTTGTCTGAGTCCATGCCAAAGATATTTTCATACACACACACACACACTCTCTATTATTTTTTTTTCAGTCAAAGACTGAAAACTGGCACTGGTGGCAACATCAGCTCCAACGTGCATAGTTCTCCCTTTTTCCCTTGTAATTTTATTTCTGTACTGCATTCAGTACAATTAGCCTAATGTGTGAGTTTTGGGTATATGACGTGTAGACAATCCATCACTACTCTTGCTGAGGTGAACAAGTTATTCAGTGTCTCACTTTTTTTGTCCATCTTTCTGACACTCTACAACTTTGCAACATATCTTTTGAGATCATCACCAAATCACAATACAGGAATTGTATTCTCACAATTTATAAATGTATTATAGATAAATTTAAATTTATAAATCCAGATGTTGCACTGAGAAATTCGGTACAGCTTTCGCACTCTAGATTATTTTTTTTGCACTATGATTTACAGGATGCAATCTGTTCATCAGTCTAACTTGTATTTCACATTTCTGATTGTACCATCACGAATTCGTTAAATTTGGTATGTAGAGAATCTGTCAACTAACTCCTCCTTAATCAGATGCATACATGCCTTATGCTGTATAGTGTATCTGTTTAAAAGAAAACAGTGGTCAAAACTATGCACATCTATTACTTCTAAAATCATCTTTATCAATCAAATGACAAGTCTCAAGTAACAAAACCAGACATTACATAGTGAAATGGTCTGTTTATACTGCCTGTTTTACTTGTCTGTATATTCAGTTAAACCAAAATAACTAAAATTGATTGCATATTAATTAGAGACCTTTTCAGTTTGCTCAGAAATTGTAGCAATGCAATTATTGCATAGGTATCAGTTACACTTCAATTCCAGCAAATCATTCACGCTCCTGTACTCCCCTCCCCTGTGGTTTCACAGGGATGGTTTGGGGTTTTCTTTTAGGACTTGTGTGCAAAAGTTATCCAGGCCTATTAATTTTAAATAGTCTTTAGTCCAAGTAACTGCTGCTTGACATCTTTCTTTCTTCCAGGCATTTTGGAAAGTAGCACACTCATGACATGAGGACAGTATCAAGCAGTTTTCAAACTACAGAATAAAAATATTTATTTAACACTTATGGCTCTTTCAAATCACTCTTAACAATCTTACTATCTCCATCTAGTGGCTTATAGTATTAGGATTTTTGTTCTTAATACACTAAAACCTTTTTATTGTTTTTTGTCTTGCCAACCACTGATTTTTCATTTCCTGTTTTTGGCTTTCCCTGTAAGTTTTCCATACTTCTTACTTCTAATTTGTATTGATTAGTATCTACTTCCTCTTTCATAATTTCATTCCAAGTTGCTTTTTAATTTCTAGTTGCTGTCTTTATTTTGTGGCTAAACCAGAACAGACTTTTAGCCAAAGTTTTCCATTTTCTGAACATGAAATGACTTTTTTTAATCATCTGGTGACCTACAGTTATTTAAGGAAGTGTCAGTTTTCTTTCCAAGCCTTTCTATCTTTTTTCTTCCCACTCAGTTCTGCTTCTAATTTTCCTTTCAGAAGTAAACCATCTTGAAGCACAAAATATGTGAAAGATTTCATTTGTATTCTGTTTGCTCCTATAGAATACAATCAAATCAATTTCCACACCCTTAAGTCCCTAAATGGAAAAAATTCAAGATTTAGGCATGAAACAATGCTTCTTCATTTTCTTGACGCTATATAGAGCTGTTCAATAATGAAAAGAAAAAAAGCCAAAGTAGCAATGCAGTATGATTTTACATTTCCCAGTGATTATGAAGGCACTGAACTGTGATTTCAATATATAACTGCAAGAGGAAAATGCCAGCAGATGCAGTCCCGACATGAGTGGGTGCAGAGCAGCTTGTTTTTTATACTGGGCCAATCGATGTGAGCAAGGCTGCAGTGCAGACCTACAGCCAGGAAGGGACACAAACACCACTAGCTGCCCAGCCCTACAGCTTCCCTCCTGCTTCGGAGAGCTGAGATACTGTGCAGCAGCACCTGAAGCTTCTGCAAGGTGCCAGCACCATGTTTGGAACTAAGAAGAAGCAGGAGCTCAAGGCACATCCAGCTTTGACTACCTAGAAAGAAGGCATCTCAACTGAACTAGATAGTGCTACAGGTGCCTCCTGGGGCAACTCATTCCAGGGGAAATTGTTATCTGAGAGGAAGATCGGTCCCTCTCTGCAGGTACTTCTCTCATTCCACTGACTCACAGAGGGGTATCAACATGTAACTTAGGTTAGATGATAAACTTTTAGCCAGTTACGCAGGAGAAATTTCATTTCCAGTAACTATAAAACAGTTTAACTAATCTCATAGAAAACACACATGATGTGTTTGAATTAGCCTTTAATATCCAAGGAAAAATGATTTTGGCCAACATGTTGTTATCAAAGGAAACACTAGTCAAAGGTGAGTAAGCTGCAATCTATCAGAAACTGTCGTGCATAAAGGGGTGGAGGACGAAATGGCAGCAGACAAGATACTAACTTGAGCGTATAAAAAAATGCAGGTTACAGCATAGTGTTCAACTTTTTATAAGATAATTTTGAAAAATTTATATTGTTTTTGTTCACACCAGTGCTGAATATGATTCACGTGTCCACGTGTAAGTGTTTTGCAGTTCCAAACGTTCAAGCTTCACAACACAGTTTACAAAACAAGTCATCAGGAAGTGAAAGTATCAGTGACATCTACTTTTTCTACAGTAGATCTCACTGTAGGTGGGATTTGATTCGGAGACTGACACTTAAGTTTTTATGTGTATATGTGGGTGTCTACCTGCAAGCTGAATGTCTCATTTCCCATCACAGTCAACAGAGATCAAACTGATACAGTCAACAAAGTCAGAAGAGTTATCACATCTGGAAGCAGACACCAACTTTGGTTGGCTAAGTAGCTCTCCAAGCTCTATTAACTACATTGGCTAGAATTTCACCGATCAAAAGGGAAGCCTAGACACTTAATTCACTCTTGATACTTATACATACACACCTAACTATACATACTCTGAGAAATGCGAGTTGAATCCCAGCCAAGGCTTCCAAACCTCTTCAAAGATCTGGTGCCTCTGTAGGTCACTTATACCCGTTGAAATTCAGCTCCATCTGGGATCATCACAGCAACTACCAACTGTGCTCAGCAACGCTAAGCAGCAATTTAGAAGAGAACATGAAGAACACCTGCAAGTGAAACTAGCATGAAATTTATACAAGAAGAATTGAATTATCTCCTAAGGAATTAACTATAACATTAGCTTCCCCAGTGCTTGAGAAAATTTCCTGGGCTCTTAAATGGCCACACAGTGCCTCAGTATTTCATCCTATGCAAAAAACCCAAAGATTAAAAATTGTCTCAAAAATCTCTGGCACAGAGGAAAATACCACTCTTGAATGACCAAGCTGGCATCCTACAATAGACACGTTCCACTAAAATCCCTGTGGATTAACTTATGCTATTCGTGCTTACCTTTAAGAAAAAAATGGGAGCATGTGACAAACTGGCTGTTAGAGGATATAACCATTCAGTGTTAATAGTGAAAATAAAAATATGTTAAAGCCACCCAAAACCAATTGATTTCTTTTAAATTTCAAATGCTCCAGTACTCTTCTCCCAGAAGGGGGGTGGGGGTGGCGGAGGGTGGAAAGTCACTGCTTTTTAGCACTCTGCCAATAGTGTTCAAGTACATTCCTACCTGCTTTATAATAATTAACAGTAAAAGGAGAGTTTTCATCTCTGTTCCCACCTTTTGATCTTATTGACAGTCTCCTGCCATTCTAATCCAGAACGACATGCACAGCAAAAAACTTGCCTGTATCTGTTCCTGACTTTCTTGTTACATCTTTTTCCTGTACAGTTTCCTTTTGATCTGCCATACTTCTGAATTTAATTATCAGGTTTGAAAACACTGCCATAATAGCAGCCTATAAGTAATTCTGTTTCCCACAGCTGAATGAAAAGACTGCATCCCAAAGCCAAGCTTTCTCTTCAATATGCACTTTTCAGAGTCCATCTCAATACAAATACTTTGCAATTGTGTTTATCCCAAAATAATTAGGAAATTAATAATTTTGAAACATGATAGCCTAAATACAGTACTGCTGCTATTTTTAGATAATTCAATAACTTAATTTTTAGTCAGTTTGCCACTCAGCACCTCTAAAGATAAGCCTAGTTACTCTAGGTGCCTAAATATGGACGTAGAGACAGAAAATACTGGACCAAGTCCTCACCTCACTGAATTTTTTCTTCTCTGCACTATAGAGATGAATGGTATACTACAGATAAAGGTGTAAATTACAGCTTAACTTCATATTCCTACAATGCATTAACAACTGAAAGAATTTCAGCTAGGTTTGAAAACCCCAAGCCATATTTCTCCAGACTCTGCAGATATGAGACAACTGTTCCAGGCATACTGACTGTCTATGAATTCATCTTGGACAGAAGGATCGTGTTATGCCAACACCATCTCAGCTTGGGGGCGTTAGAGGAGAAATTGGCTGAAGAGTTGTAGGGGTCTGTATCTCTGCCCAGCACTGAGGAATGGTCTGCAGATAGCAGAACAGAAGATCATTTTTTCATGAAGATGCTCGATGGTATGCAGGACTATTACGCTCACTTCATCTGCAGATCCTCTGCTTTTTCAGTACATAAAAAAACCTGATAAATGTTCATGAAATGATAATGTTCTGACTGCTCAGAGGTGACTACAATGTAAAAGACTTCCAGCTCACCTGTGGGTTGCAGTGATTTGGCAGTTTAGTTTTGTGTAATAGAAAACTGCATCACCGACAGAAAAGGTTTCAAGGAAAATAGTGCAAGAAATATAAGGCCTCATTAAAATCATTTCATACAGAAGTCTGCAGTGCCTGTTTTATCCCACTAAAGGTAATTTATCATGGTCTATAAGCTGTTGATACGTTTTGTACTGATACACTTTTCATCATTTATCTACCACTCCCCTGTTCACTTTCCACAGAGCATTTAATCAAGTAATTATTTTTACCAAGACTGTCTATACATTAAAATCCACTGGGCCATGTTTCATCTTCATTTACGTCTCTTAAAATCAATGGCTTCAAAAACAAATACAGGAAGTACCATACACAAATAGTGCAATGTTGCATAAAGCATGTACACACACTCATATATGCACATACTTACATTCAGCCATGTGTACACACATATGCATGCAGTGTAACGTAACAGTGCTAGATGCTTTCTCAGATGTGTAATTATGTATAAATGGTAAATAGTCACATTGGAATTCCTGTTTCCCCTTCTTTTTTTCTCATTCTTGCTCATCAAGGTGATCTTTTTTTCATCATCGGATATAAGGCCAACCAAATTTTAAAATTAGGAGCGATACACTTTGCGCTCTATTTTATTATTTTTTACTTTCTATTCAGTACTCCAGAGACATTTGATTAGAATGAGGAAGAAGTTAAATTATAATAGTCAACATTTCAGCAGGTTACAGTATGATTTGTGTTAGGAATTATCCTTAATAAAGTCCTAGTGGGTTCCTGCTCATTGCTGCTGGACATAAAAATTCATCACGACTGACTTTGTCTTCTGGGCCTCATAACTGTTCTAGTCAGGTTAGAAACCTCTTTTTTCCCCATCTTTGTTGAATATCCCAACCAACGATTAGGGGAAGAGTAAGAATGAACCATGGTTTTAGTCAAGGTCCTTGGAGAGGGTCTTCCACTGGGTAGAAGTCCATTGGAGCCCCTTGAAAGATGGGCACATTAGTCCTAGCTGGAGGTCAACCAGCAGTACTGCAGGCTACCCAAGGCTTGTCCCCCTTATGCAAGGATTAATAGCCATGATTCCATAGCATATGCTTTACCTCCCATCACCTGTCCTCATCCATTCATTACAGGAATTTGGACTACTGTCTCTTAGACAGCTGGTGAGTGCTTTAATAAGCTTGTGATATTATCAATTTCTGTCTGATGCTATGAATGCTTAGATCTACAAATAAAGACTCCACTAGGACAACCGTTAAAAGACGATCTTTCAGGATAGCTCATTTGTGTCAATGGGTCACCAAGGATAGGTAAGACTGAAAGTAAACACCTTCATCTGAATCAAGACAAACAAGTAATTGAAACTGTCTCCAGCATCCAGGTAACCTATGTATTAGGCTACTGGGGTTTTTTTTACTGGGATAAAAATGCAAGCACACTGTCAAAATGCAGTTACTGACTCAGAAACTTTACCATAAAATTGGTGGATACATTGCTACTAATAGGCATTTTTTTGATAAATAATAAAATGGGGTCCATGAATTACTCTTAGGTGCCAGTCTGGGCTCAGTGGAGGGAGACAAAATACATTGTTACTTTTAAAAAAAATAGATAAATATTTATTTATTGCATTTTCATTGAAGTTATATAATTTTAAATTTAAAAAGCAGAAAATTAAAGATATTCAGATAAGTTTAAAGCAGCAATAATCACAGAACACCACAGTTTAGAGGCTTTCACTTAGTGTTTTGAGACGAGTACTGTCAGGGTTTCTTTAGAAGAAAGTTACACAGAGTACTACCTAGCAACATACAAACAGCAAACTTAAAAGAAGAGATTGTTCTTTACATATTATGTGACTACTTAATCTGATTTTCCAGTTGAGAAGCAGATGAACTAGTGGTTTGGTTCTGCCGTTGCACATGCTATGTATTTCATCATTTTTCTGCTACAGTCTTTTGCCCTTTTGTAAAGAGTAATTTTAAACTTTTCATAGAATATTTTCTAAGGGAAGGTCAGATCTGAGAGGCTGCTAATGGATTAGCCTTTGATCTTTTTTCTTTGACTTACGTGCATTCAAGCCTGCTGGAAGATTTTGTAAAATGACAAATGCAAGAGTGACTGACTGAACAAGAAATACCTATTCCTTTGAAAGGGAACACCACGGGGGGGTGAAACAGTTTTTAGCAAAAAATTACAAACTGTTTAATTTATGGAAGTTTAAGAAAGGCAAATGTGAAGTATCACTACTCTACATATGTACATATTTTTAAATGTATCAGAGATACCAAATTGTGAGATAACGAGAGCATATTACATGAGTCATCAAAGCATGTATATTCCAAGGGGGGCATAATTAGTCATTTCTGATGACTGGCTAAATACTATAAATACCACATCACTGTCAACCAGGGGTCACACAAATAAATCCTTTCACGAGGGGCAGTTTGACTGTAAAGCTGCTCTAGTAGGAAGCAGTGCTATCCAAATAGTTCTCTCCCTTTTTAATCCTAGTTAAAGACCCTTTCAACTCAGCAAGCTAAACGATGCTCACTCATCAATAGCAAAACACTGGCACCTTTTGAGATGTCTCCCCACCAGTGCCAAGATAAGCTTCACAGAATTAATCTTTCTGTGCCCTGACCGATGAAGTCCTAATTTACCAGGCTTGAGGCGCTGGTAATACAGGAGGATCAAAGGACATTAACATTTGTGACATAATATTTTTGCAAGAGTTGTTGCATTTTCAGCTAGCTGATCTTGCGAGGCGGGAAACAGTATATCCTTGTTTTGCAGACGAAATGTGGATTTAAGAATACAATTAGAGAGATTAGTTAGAGCCAGAAAAAAGGCTGAACCCCTGGAGCTCTTGACTCTAGGGCAGCATTCAGCTCACACTGTTCCCCTACATCTAAACAATAAAACCAACTGTGAGAAAGCAGCGAACATAAAACCTGTACTCATCTCTCATATAGCTGAAAGAACATAAACAAAATGTTTTACTATGTTGTGCAAAAGCACTGACTCATATTTTCCTTATGCTGTGTTCACTTACAGGTTTGTGTTTAGGGGTGGATTTTATTTTTTTTTTTGGTTGCCCCCCCCCCTCCCGATTAAAAAAAAAAAAAAAAAAAAAAAGTCATTTTCTCCTGGTATATCTTCAGTGAGACTATGGAAGTTACATTGGGGCGAACTTGACCCAAATTGTGTCAGGAGGAGGTTGTGCTGCTAATAATGGAAAAGGTCTTTTGTTCATTATGTCACTATTGAGTAGTTTTCAAAAAAATACTTGCAAACAATTGTTGTCAGCTTTCAAACGTAATTTTATAATACTCTTGTGGCCTTCATGCTACATTTTCGTCATTATCACCACATTAAATCACATTGCCAGTAACGTCTTTGGGATGATTTTGAATTCTTCAGGGCTGAATTTAATTACATTATGTAAACTAGAAAATGTCTTCAGCGTGCTTTGAGGGAATAGCTTATCTTGGCAATTGTTAAATTCTGTTTTGTTTAAAATATTTGCATTTTGATAACTTCATTCTGCTACATACAACATTTATTGATCTTTCTCAGGAATCCATTTTCAATATAGTGTGTCGTATTTATTTTCCATAAACCCTTGACTGGAGCATATTCTTACACAGCATTTCAGAAAAAAAATAAACTACAGGTTTTAGAGAGAGCGTCAATATTTTGTTTTATAGCAATTATAAGATGGGGGAATGCATCCCTGTGCATTTTTTTCCTCTGGACACAGTATTTTAGCGTACACCCCAGAATATAGCAATATTACCTTAGTTAAAATTTTTCACAGCAGAAATACAGTTACGTGGGATGCTATCTGTGTATGGAAATTTTTTCTTTTTATATTATGACTCATTTACTACCCAATTTGACTCATTCAGAATATGTTTTGTTCTTGTGGGGTTTTTTTGTTTGTTTTGTAGGGATTTTGTAAGTATTTTCTGGAGCTCTCTTTCCCCCTCATCTCATGATTTCTCTCTCTCTCCCAAATTTACTCCCTTCTGTCATTCTCCCTTCTCTCTCACGCTCATGGCAGTGACAACTGCATTTGCAGACACAATCAAAAGATTATTTTTTTTTCTTTCATATTTATTTCACAGAACACATCTAAATGTGGAAGCATTTTACAGTCAATCAAGCCAAGTCTGCCTTCCACCTGCACTTGAATGAAGCTCTTGAAATGCACAAAAGACCAATTCTGATTAGGAGGATTGCAAGAAAATATTACATAGATTTTCATCATTTATGTAAAAATATATATATACACACAGCTAACAAAAGGCATGCAGATTTTCACATCCTTTCTAACTCTTAAACTTCAGGAAACCAGATCAGTATGTGAAAAATCTCACTTCACAGCTTGATGTTAGCAAGTGAGTAAGACAGTGTTTCCAGCATGCAGTATCCATGGCCAACCATTCTGTAAACATCCAGCAAGTCTAAGCAAAAACATTGCCATGAAAAGTCTTCCTTAATAACACCACCACTTATTCAGGTCTGGCTCAAAAGTATATTATTGCAAGTAATAGCATCCTGCTAATATCTTAACTATTATTCTACAGATAATAAATCTCCCCTTCAATACCCACACTAAATCACTGATCTGATTCACTGGTAGGGTGAATCTCAGATAAACAACAGAAATGAAGGGCTATTGCAGTCACAGTGTGGAAATTTTGATCAGCTGGATGTTCCCATGCAGTAAATAGTGTTCAGCTGCACATCACATCTGCTTTGGCACAAATGTGTCCAAAAAGGGATATAGGGTTGATCAAAATGGGCACTTTTTACACAATTTTTGATTCTACTACATTTCCAACAGTTAAAGTATAGGTCAGACAGTTTTGGAAGCTCTCTCAGATGTGGAGTATACAGATGAGCAAACATAGCAGCAGTATGTTTATAAACAGATCTCATAACAAATACTGACATTTAAGTATTCTATATGCTTTTGGGATTTGAGTTTTTTTTCATGAAGTGTTTGATAATTTAAAAGATAATCCTTGCTTCCACAGGATTCAACCAATTTAAAGGAAAACTGGATCCCTTACCACTGTCTTCAGTTTCCACAGCATTAAAAAAAAAAAAAAAAGAAGTCGTGCAAAACAGTTACAAGAAATGAAAATAAACTTGGCATTGGATTTTTGGGTTGGATTTTTTTTTGTTTGTTTGGTAGGTTTTTTTAAGTTTTGTATTTATATGTTATATTAAAACTTGGATGATTTTTTTTTCCATATTAGGTAATCTTACAGAAGATAGGCAATAGAGTAAGCAATTGGAATAGGTGTTATTTGAAAAAGAAGAATTTCATGGCTTGCTGTCAGAATATGCTATAAAGGAATATGCCACAGCCTTGCTTTTTGGGCAACTGTCTGTCTAAAAGTGCTCCCAACAATAAGCAGGGGTATATAATTTTAAGAGTACATAACATGTAAGTGCACGTGAAGGCATGAAAGACTAGCTCCTACTTTCTTCAGGAACTTGATGACTTAATTTTTGTTAACAGCCACAAAAAATGTCCAGGTGGCTTATATCAGTTGAGCAACTCTCTTTGCACCTAGATAGCTGCCATCTAAATAACCACAAAATTCTTCGGCAGCATTGGCCTCATTCCTTACTTGTAATCTGTACAGAGAGGGATCTAATGGCAAACATAAAATGACATGTAACATCTAAGTTACGTGTTTCTGTCGAATACCTCACGTATTTGGAAACTAGTCATGGCATGGAGTTACAGATTTTCAGCTGTGAGCAGACTCTCTGTTTGTAAGTGTGGTTCATATAACTTCAGCAAAATATTCTTTATAAATCTGGATCAGAAACAAAACCCAGTGAAGAACATTTGCTGCCTCTGTTGAATCATCTCATGTCAGTTACTACAACTCACCATCACAGTGGTGACTCTGGCTGACACATGGACTGCATTAGCTCCAAGGAGGGTATGAAGAAATAAGCTTCTGATAAACTTCTTTGAACTGAAAGGAAATCCTCCGGAGGAAAAAAAATAAAAATAAAATAAAGCGAGACTTGGAGCAAACACCTCATACAGTAATACCTATTTTACTATTCAATGTTACCTATAAAATAGTAGTCCACAAAATGGATAGACACAAGTTTAGAGTGCATATAACTTTCTTTCAAAGCAATGTAATAATTTCTTTTGCCTTACATGTGAACATAGGAAAGGCTACATCTGCAGGTTCATGAACTCCAGAGAGTACATAATACCAGAATACCAATGGCCAGCCTTAGGTGTTCACACTGCCTGCATCTGAACTAGCTCTCTAGACTTCCCTTATTGACAATAGAGGCACTCTTACACCTCCATCAGCTCAGCCTACAGTGAAGTCTAAACCAGGTATAACGAATCATTCCTTGGAAATGTCTAGTTTGATTTTGTTCCCCCTTCTATGTTAAATAAAGAAACAATTAGGTCGGGTGTGCCTCTGAAATTAGAAGCCTAAGTTTCCTTACAAATCATCTCACCCCTCCTGTGAATATTGGACCACTGCATGAAAATCAGCCTTCATGCCAAATTTACGCAAGCAAGCCCTTCACTTAAGATTGCTCAAATGCACAGGTTAACCCAACTGCTAGCGGATTTTTTTTTTTTTCTACCCCCTCTAGCTGTCTCTGTGGACAAACGTTTTTTGTCATACTTTATCAAAAGGGGAACTAAAAATGCAAAGATTTTTCATCTTCTCTGTCACTAGATCTACAAACTTTCTAAAAAACAGCAGTTCATTATACATTTATATGGTGCTCCCAATGGTGAAGACAGAAACCGATGACATTTTAAATTTCCAGAACAGCTGAACCCATGCCACTGCATGATCTCTGCCTTTACTTTACAAGCGCTCTCCAAGAGCATGGTATAAAAATAAAAATAAAGTATTAACAAAGAACAGAACGGAGCATATCCTATAGTCAAAAAGTTCTCAGAAGTAATTGCTCAGAGAAGTTAGGAAGGCTCACAGACAGCTTTTACCCTAATTCTCTACAAACACAGAGTTGATTAACTTGAGCTTGACATAGCAGTACACTTATCAAGTAGCTACAAAATTGCTGCTAGCACAAGCAAGTCACTTGTGCAAAAGATATAGAAAAGTTTACAGTGATAAGCTGTGCAATACTGGTCCAAACATAGTGTACTTGCAAGCAAATAGTAAAATCAGCAACTACAAGGCATATCTGTTTACACATAGCCATGGAGTGGGATTAATGTTCATCAGTCTATTGCTTTTGTCCAGAAAATGGGAAGCCAACAGAGCAATCCACAGATCTGCCTTGCAATACAATCAAAGGGGAAAAACAACAACAAAAAAACCCATAAAAAACACTTTTAACATTCTTTTACAAGAGGCAGAGAAGGCAACAATTTATTAAATACAAGCACATACGAAAGAGCCTTCAAAGACCAGATTTATAATAATCACTACCTCTACTGGCACCTTCTTGCCTTTTAAACTTTGAAGAAAAGGATGTGGGAGGAGGTCACGCACAAGAAAACATTTGTCATCCAAAAGGCTCTCCTCTGTTCCTATGATAAAACAATTTCTTTTATAATACATTGCAAAGCAATGGACTTCAGTTCCCAAATTATGCTCTGTTAGCATGAATCACCCTGGAAAAGTGCACTCTCATTTCCCCTCCTCTTTCAGGTCAGTAATCAATGCTCCTTCAACTATTTCATTTATGTGAATTTTTGTTTCGTGTTCTGTGAAAAAATCCAACCCTCCCCACAAACCAAATGCATGGGGACAAGCAAATGAAATCCCGTACAGGAACACTGAACAGCCTCTTTCTGTTCTGCTTGCCTCCCATTGCAAGCTATTTGGTAGGATCCAGACAGGACTGCACTGGCCATTTGCTGCTACTAGTATGGGGTTTTTTCCTGGCCTTTAGCCTTCTGCCTGAGGGAAGGTGTCTCGCAAAATATTCCTATATGTTCAGTTCACCGTGCATAAATTACACACAGGTAGAGAAATGCCACACTTGCTCTAGGAGGCCAATTTAAAATTTTCTGGGTTTACTTCCCATTCCCAATCCATCAATAATGCTGATGCTACATCACATTTCACTCTGTTGGATACAGTCCCTGAAAGAATATCCATTTTAAATTGGCAGAAACTAAATGATTAATACAGTATTGATTGCAAAGAAGTTTGTGAGTAGAGAGCTGCCAAGCCATTGGTTGCCATACCCTATCACCAGGGAGCTCTCTGACAGATTCATCTGATGCCTCATATGCATAACCACCTCGTACATTCTTAAACAAGATTTAATGTATATTCTTCAGACAGAACACGTTACTGAGGGTAAAATACGTGGACATGAAAAGAAATAATTTTTCCCTATGCTGGAATTTATCATGTAAGTATATAATCACTTGTATTCTGCCTACATGACTGCACATTGAGAGTTCATTAGCTTTATGTGTAATGCTCTTACTCCTATTCATAAAACCACGCAACAACTCAATACAAACACGCTTTGTGTGTAAGTCTAAGCCATCTTTAACCCATCTTGAATTTACAAATCACCTTTGTATTCCTGTGCAATGTCACTAAGCCAGACTACGCAAACCATTTTAGAGCAGCCTTAGGAATGTGTCTTAACCATGTGATAACGATTAGAGGATATAATCCCAAGTGGCTGCTGCATTACGACCCACAGTAATTTCTGGCGACTCCTCTGTTGCTGCTATATACAACCACCATTAGTTTTAAACATGCTCTTTCTTTAGAAGTAAAGAGTAAAAAAAAAAAAAAAAGGGGGGGGCGGGGAGGGGAGGGGATGAATTAGATCAAACACTTTTTTAACCGCACTTCCAATCTAGGGTCACTGTGAAAGCCCCAGCCAGCTTTAAAGCCTTAACCTAGGAAGCATCACCTTTTACCCTGCTGAAAGTTACATTTGGGAACATGGATCTGAAGGAAATTTTCAAGGCCATTTTCTCTATCTGAGAAGCTAAAGCCCTTCCTGAAACAATTTGACTGACATGCATAGAACAAAAATACAGATTGTAGGCAAGTCTAACAGAATACATTCTTGCCCCTAGCAGACATTATAGACCACCGTAAGGACTTATCAGGACTAATTTAGCTGGCAATCTGTATTTTTTGTACATGTGTTTATCTATCTGACATAAGAATATTACCATTTAGTACAGTTTGGGTATTAACAGCTAACAGGAATTTAGACTATTTTTCTGGTACCAGGCTGTTGGGGTTTTGTTGTTGTTGTTTGTTTGGGTTTTTAAAACACGTTTTAAGTAAAGACAAAAGGTATCACTTAAAGCATGCATTTCTCAACTATAAAGCTGCCACTAAGTTCACTTGAATCAATTTTTCAGAGAATGGCAATTATTTTCAACAGTTTCTCCAGTCTCTGCTTTTTACCTAATAGGCTCACAGTGATTAATGTAAGATTTCAGGCAACAGAAATGCAGAGCTAAAACAAAGCAGATTTCTTAGTGCATAATTCAGACAAGTTTAAGCATTTCCTTGTGGAGTCATTAATAATCAATGATGATGATGATGTATTGATATTTGTCTGTGCTGTCTGATACTAGTTTCTATACAGCATGTTATGAGTTTCTTTGGAAAACAGGGAGACATTAATTGCAATTTATGAGAAATTTCCAAAGTGCAATGACTCTTGTAGCCACATGACTCTTACTATTGATACCTGTTTGTGACACCCAGCTGAGTTCTTAAAAATTAAGGTAAGAGCCCAAATGTCTGCTTCCTTATACCAGTTTTTCATAACTGCAGCTCCACTGGCTTCCATCACAAATGGCACTACACTTTTATATCTGTATATATACACATCTATTTATAGATATGAGCAAATGAAAACCATCTCCAGCACATTTTGGTCCGACCAGTTTTCTTACTCATTAAAATGACTTGACTAATCTTCCATTGGTGCTGCATTAGCTTATGAATCAAAAGTCTCACTTCAAAAAACATAGTGCCTGTCCATTAGAGACATTTTAATGCTTTAATGTGAAAGTCTGCAGCTCACCAGATGTCTTAAAATCATACATCCACTTTCGGTCCATATATTATCTCAGAATCAAGCTAACCTGCTACACTAGTGGAGGGGAAAAAAGAAAACCCACCCACCTTTTAAAATGCCTCCTATTGTGCCATAGTGGTGTTCTAGAACAGTACTGCACTAGCTGCAACAGAATAATAAGGCTATTTATACATTAGTTCTTGGTAACTCATAAAACTAAGTTACATCTAAGTAATTTTGGGGGCATTAAAGCTTTTCAGTGTCTGCAGAATAAAAGTATGCTAATGAACAAAACAATTTTTTGTATATATAAATGAATGTTATCTTTCAAACCAGAACCAAATTCCCTAGCTAAATCTCCGAATATAATTTCCTGAGCTTGTGTGAAGTACTTCTTTATGTATGATTATTATTTTAGTAGCTCTGCTAAAAAAGTAAATCTCTTACATTCATTAAAAACTAGTAGTTGCTTTTTAAGCACATTAGTGCAAATAGATTTATCCCTATCACAAGGAATCAGGCTATGCTTTGCTGACTTTCATTATCAGAAAATAGTCTCATTTGTCTTTTTTTCCAGATGAAGTTTTGTTTACTCAGTTATATTTTAAAAATTAAAGCTAAGAGCAACTCTAAAATGTAAATTAAACTCCATGTACCATTACACACGAATCTAAAACCAGCAAAACTTTTAACTGAGTTTTACACATTACTTTTTAAAGGGGGGAAAAAAAAGTTGTTATTTTCAAATAGACATGGGTTATAACCCAAATGTTCATTAGATTCAACTAACAAATACGATCTCCAGCAGGTGGACAAACTTCTTTCTTGAATTCTACTCTTCCAAGCCACCTGGCATGTAGCAACAGGCCCAAAACAGCAGACTACCTCAATACTTCAGGAACATCAGGAATGGGTTTAATACACCTCTAAGAAATAGGAAAAGAAAGCACACATGGATCACAATCTGTCTGTCCTTCACTACAGCAGATACTTCACCTATGAACCAAGAGAATATCCATAACAAATTAATTGCTAAAGGAGTCTACCTATGTGAAAGAGTCAGCTTGAAGAAAAATACTAATTCGGATATTTTGATCCTCAGACACCAGGTATAGGAAATTGTTGCCATAACTGCTTGGGCTGCTCTTGAAACTGCTGCATTCCAGGCATTCAGGAAGAGTTGCTTTTAGATATTATCACTTCAGAAAACTGCAAGCTGATGCTTTTCTCACATCTATATAGAAGGTTTTAAAAACAAAATTCTGCCATGTTACTCAGATTTGAACTATGTGAACAGACCTACTGTGTGTTAGCCCTCACAATTAAAAGACACAAGGCAAGGTGAGTAATGGCATCAGAAACTGGCCCCTTAGGTTAGAAACATCCATGTTTCATATGGATGTATACACGTATGCATCTAACAAAACTTCTGGAGTTAAAACTTATAGTTAATGTCAGGTTTCATACCTGGATTATTCATATCCTGCATGATTTCTATGAAGAGCTAAGGACATGATAGAAACCGTAGAATTAAGAGAACGGTTGTACAATCAGTGTTCTTACTGACTTTAGAAGACTGCGAGTAGTCTTGGAAATCTGACAAGGGGGAAGCCACTGAAGCCAGAGAAATGGACTAATGAGGCGCAGTAATAATCTGAGAGAAGTCAGTGAAAGGGAAGAGCCAGGCATCCTCTGATAAGCAGCATGAGACAGGTTACAAGTGCCAAAGGTGAGGGCAGGGAGACTCCCATTCCTGATAAATTGATAGAAAATTCTCACTATGCTGCTCTGAGCAGCCTAGGACAAGGCAAGCATCTCCCTTACACAACTGGCTTCAGGCTCCCACTGTGAAATCCAGCATCCCCCAAAGAGGCATCTACCAGCCCAATTGCCCACCTTGGCCTAAGGCCAAGATATACCTCAACAATCCCAAGCAATGCAAAGGGAAGTATTTCACCTCTGATCAACCCTAAAGCTACACTGATTATTTTACTTCCTCAAGTTACAGCTTTTTTCCAAGTTTGGCAATCAAGACTAAACTTCTGCTTTGCCTGAATTCACAGTATATACTTTTTAAACCTATAAAACTTGGTTAGTGTGAAAAATGAATGCTGCTCAGCTGACAAATACAAGAAACATTAACTGGGTCCACAGTTTCCCAAGGAGCAGAGTGCTGTGGGCAGGCAAACCCACGAGAGCCTGCAAACAATTCTGAAAGTCTCAGGAACAGCAGCATGCTTCCCATCAAGCTGCAAGAATTAGTTTGGGGGTGGATTTATCAAGCCTGGAGGAAAGCCTGCCCTACCAGATGCAGCTCCATCCATTTGATAACTTTAAAATGAGATGAACCAGACCCACCACATTAAAAACTTCCAAAGAGAGGACCTGTAACAGTTATTTTACCTTCTTTGCTCAGGAGGGAAGAGACATAGGATTTACTACAGTTCCTTCCTAGATATAAACATTTATTTCTTGTCCCAGTTAACCTCTCCTTACATCTTCTGTTGCTTTTCCCTCAACTGTGTATTAGGGATACCATGCTGGACATGCTGTGCTTTGGCTGTAGCTTTGACGATTGCAGAAAAAACCTACAATGATTCAAGGCATGATGAAAGGGACTTGACTTACCCTCTGTGGAGAGCTTACCCTGGCTGCATACCAGGTGCCCACCAAAGCCACTCTGTCACTCTCCCTCCTGAGCTGGACAGGGGAGAGAAAATATAATGGGAGGGTTGTGCATTAAGGGCAGGGAGAGATCACTCACCAAGTACCATCACAGGCAGAACAAACTCGACTTGGGGAAATCAGTTTAATCTATTCCAAATCAAATCAGAGAAGGATAATGGGAAACAAACCCAAGATCTTAAAACACCTTCCCTTTATCCCCCTTATTTTCCCGGGCTCAACTTGACTCCCCAGTTTCTCCCCCTCCTCCCCCTGAGCAGTGCAGGGGGACGGGAATGGGGCTGCGGTCAGTCCATCACACGCTGTCTCTGCTGCTCCTTTCCCCTCAGGGGGAGGCTCCTCACACCCTGCCCCTGCTCCAGTCTGGGGTCTCTCCCATGGGAGACAGTCCTTCATGAACTGCTCCAACGTGAGTCCTTCCCATGGGTTGCAGTTCTTCACAAACTGCTCCAGCGTGGGTCCCTTCCACAGGGTGCAGCCCTTCAGGTACAGGCAGCTCCAGCATGTGTCCTCCACACGGTCACAAGCCCTGCCAGCAGACCTGCTCCAGCTTGGGCTCTTCTCGCCATGGGGCCACAGGTCCTACCAGGAGCCTGCTCCAGCATGGGCTTCCCACAGGGTCCCAGCCTCCTTTGGGTGTATCCACCTGCTCCAACATGGGCTCCTTCATGGGCTGCAGGTGGGTACCTGCTTCACCATGGATCTCCATGGGCTGCAGGGGGACAGCCTGCCCCACCATGGTCTTCACCACAGGCTGCAAGGGAATCTCTGCTCTGGAGCCTGGAGCACCTCCTATCCTCCTTCTGCACTGACCCTGGTGTCTGCAGGGCTGAGTGTCTCATATAGTCTCACTCCTCTCTCCAGCTACAGTCACCCAGTTTTCTTCCCCTGATTAAATGTGTTATCCCAGAGGCACTACCACTGTCACCGATGGGCTCGCCTTGGCCAGTGGTGGGTCCATCTTGGAGCTGGGTGGCATTGGCTCTATCAGACACGGGGGCAGGTTGCAGCATCTTCTCACAGAAGCCCCCCCTGTAGCCCCCTCCCCGAACCTTGCCATGGAAACCCAATACACCCTCTCATTGTCAGGTTTGCAGATAGCCACCTCATCAGGGAGAGCTGCTACTTCCACAACAGCAGCACCGAGAACCCCAGCTGCAAGACGACTTTCAATAGGTCAAATGATTTTTATTTTTTTTTTTTTAAGTTCCCAGCTTCACCAAAGGCCAAAGGACATTTAAATCTTGCTACTACTCATTATTTTCAGGCCTGATAATTTGGTTTGTATATGGACATATTTGTATTTTATGTACTGAATCAACTAACATGACAACCACCTAGTCTGAGCTTCATTTAGGTTAATCTTAGGAATGTAGAGTTTTAAATGTGCATTTCTCTAAGGTTAGGTGGAGACAGTATTTCCACAGGATACTCACAGCATCCCTAGGGCTTTAACTATCATTAAGTAGAATGAAGAAAGAAAGAAAAAGTCAACAAGCCAACCTAATAACAAGTCTTACATAAATTACTCCCTATACTAGCCAGTTGGGAGGAAAATTGTTTTTTTATTTAGGCCATAAAATAGTCAGTGTGTGTGGTCTGGGACACTGACAGTTAATTAGATTCCAAAGGTTGTTTATAGCTTTCTTTCCATTTGACCCCTCCTCCTTCCTTAATGTATCATCTGCCTTTGGACATCTGTGGAATTTTTCTTAATGTTAAAAATAGGAACAAAAGTCTGCCTATATTTGGTATGTTATAACAAAACTGTAACTTGCTCTTCTCTATCAAACTATCAGCTATTAGGAGCAGCAACTATAATCTGTACAAAGAACCACTATAACATCAAGGACATTTTAAGGTGCTGTGGAAGCAATTCTAAAAAGAAGGAAAAAAAATACTTTAGTACTCTCAAATTTATACCATGACCCTGAGCCTATTTTAACAGAGAACAACAGGAAGGTACCCATCAATCTAAATGGGAATAGGACAGGACCCCAGGGAAGATTCTAAATTCTATGTGTTTTATATATTGAATCAATGTGAACTCTTCCATTTTTGTAGTAAAATATAAATAATATGTTTTCGAATAGTATTTATTACATATTATATGCACATATACTGAAGATAAGAAACCAAATGAGAAACTTAAGGCAAAAGTGAATGGACTTATATTTCAAAATGTAACCAAAATAAAATCTCCGCTCCCAAGAGTGACTCAGCCCAGTAATTACTTTTTCCACCTGTATTTTGTAACCACATTATGTTTGCACTATAAAACTTGGTTTTATGAAGTCTTGATTTATGCTAAACCATGGATTTGGAACACAGTGTCTTCGTTATCCTATTTCCAAGTTTCAGATAAAATAATAGTTGAAATACAGCTAGTATAATTGCTTAATAATTATTTAGATTGCATATTCAAGGAAACCCTGCCAGTAACCTAAGGTCACCACTCTCCTAACACCAGTGTCTTCCCGTACAAAGCCTGTAATAAGGATTTCTTCGGTTAACATAACAGTAGTTAAAAAAAATGGTCAATCTTAAACAGAAAATAGTACCTAAACTTTTAATCCTGCTCAGATATGCATTCTCAACTGTTCTCCGGCTTTACTACTCCTATGACAGCATTTAATCCAGCATTTCCAACACTCAAAAATTGTTTACTCCTAAATTACTATACTATAGTTTTCTCCTACATCTTTCCTTCCAACCCCACATTTGTTATCAGCTTGGCATTGCTAGGAATTTCATTTTACTATATTTACTTATTACAAAGCAATTCAATTCAGTGATAAAGAAATACTCTGAACTTGCTATCTTTATCTTGTACATGTGTTAATTTTTATTTTAAACAACTATTATCAATAAAGAAGTATTCTGTTGTATTTTATGAAGAACCATATTTACCACATGGACTCCCATAAAACAAATAAAGCAGGCTAAAGACTTGTACAATTTGAAAGGCTTGTACGTTTCTAATATCCTGCTTTGGAAGAAGTCATCTCATTTCTAAAGCATAATGACTTATTTCTTTTGCTAGGATTAAGAATTTATTTTCCAGACAGTATGACTTCTGAATGACAGAAACCATTTCAAAATGACAAAAAACCCACAATTTTTTATGGCCACTGCAAATAGCTTTAAAGCCATCAAAATAAATTACTAGTCTTGAGTTAAAAAACATTCTGACACTTTCAAAACAAAATATTTAGCCTTTCCATTATGAAACAAGTAGAAAGACTTTCCAAGCATTTTTAAAGACAATTGTCCTAAATTAACTTTTTCAGCCTATCATTATTTTCGGTTTTAGTGGTTCAAGCCAAAACTAAGAAATTCCTTAGAAGGGACAATGTGCTCCACTTTTCTTGTAGGTTCTTAAGTCCATATCTTGTTTGTACTAAAGATTGTGACTTTTCTTCCTAAATGGCCTCAGTGAAATATTGAGACCAGTGTAAAAAAATTTTACTCATTGTGAGGAAAAATATGCTTACACTTTGTGCTTGTAAAAGTATCGACCGCCATGAAATTTTAGTAAAATCCAGACTGTGGGAATTTTAGGGAACCTCTGTTGGAAGTATTTCACAATTCCTATTCAAGGGTAGCAGATTTGTCAACTATTGTGCAACTAATGTAGAGCTGGAATGACAGTCCATAGGCAGGATTTGCAGAATCAGGAACCACCAGCAGACATTCCCCTCGCTATCAGGAGAACTCGGTGCAGGAGCCAGAGAGGAACTGCCTGAAGCCTTCCTGTGTCTGCAGTTCTTAGCATTCTGGCAGGGCTCCTTAGGGAATCTAAGTATAAATCCCAGTAAAATAAACTTGTAGAATCTTCAAGGCTTTTGAAATCTGAATCTCAACTGGTCTGCTGGAGACTCTTATTAAATCACATGTGGAATAATCTACATTAGATGCTCAAGACTATTTTATCCATAATAGAGAATCATGTGTTTTAAATTATGAATATTAGCTGTCAATCTTTTTCTTATGAGTTTTTTTAGATTGCCTGAACAACGAAGGAACGGAGGATGGCATAATCATGTTACATGCTCACCGTATAAATAGCAGTGGTGAGACATGAAAGTCGAAGCATAGACAGTGATGCAACCATTTGTTTAGAAGATTCAATTACCACTTCTATACAGAACTTGATTCACTACCATTTCTGACACTGTTTTCTTTTATTGCAGCTCAAAATTTATGGGAAGGAGCTTTCGCTTTTCACTAAATGGATCCAAACTGGTAGACTTCCTGTCACTTAAAAAGCATGCAGTCAAAGGCAATGTTTAAGTAACAGACACTTTCAAATAAATAATGCAAAGCACTCGAAGCTACCAGTGTAGTTGGCAGAGAGAACGTACTGTTTATATATCCTGCCTGGCTTGACTCAGTGAACATATTAGACTTCATATGCAGTACAGAAAAATAAAGCACAAGGGGTGACAGTCATACCTCATGAAAGTTATTCTTCTGAAAATAAACATAATATTTTGCAACATTTATTGCTTTGGTAGTTACATCCTATACCTCATTAAACAATGAGGGCAAAATAAAGCTATCATTGAATTAGTTAAGCTGGTATCACCACCTCTCTCAAGACTGCTCTCTTAGCCAAATCACATCATTTCCAGAGTGAACCAAAACATGGTTTAAACACCACTTTTAAAATAAAACTGTTGTTGTAACTTTCAGGTTTGCAATGATTACCCATAGAAGCTTAATCACTTTTGAGAAAATACAGCAGACCCTGTTTGATTAGTACTTCACATGCCATCCTGACAGGCAGGTTATACAATCAATGTGGAAGCCCCACACTTACCATCTTCCTGACTGCAAATACTACAGGTAAGCTCTTTTTAAAACTCACTTGTGCCTTCAATCTTTATGCTTTTGTTCATAACTCTAAGCCAAACGCATCTGCACATACAGAAGGATTAAATAACACAATATCACACAGGCTGGAGATTCATGCCATTGTAGATAATATTTTAACATTTTATTTAGTATTACTCACATTTTGATCATTTTAAATTGATGAGTAAAAAATAATATATAACCACAAAGGTTTGTTGCCTGTGATCAATACAAGTTCATGTCACATTAATGTGTATCCTACTAGATCCAATACAGTTTGCTCTTTTTCAACCTATGTGCCTGAAATGTGGAAGGAAAAATAAAATCAGAAGTAAGCATTGACTAGTAACCAGTGAGCAATAATGGTGTGACAGACTAGAACTGTAAGTATCATGTGAATTATTCAAGATCAAAAAATGTATGTGCAGTAAAAGGTGGCATAACACCTTGCTAATTGCCCAGGAGGCATAAGTTCCAATTTTCTCTAGACAATACATAAATTTGGTTGACTCAACAAAAGTTATGCATGGAGGATAACATATTTATATTTTGATTTCTTGCTCCGTAATTCAGAAGTGAAAAGGAATAATGATTCATTTGCCTATAGCCAGGTTATCTTCCGACATTTCTAACCCTTGCGAGGCTCAAAAGTGTCCCTCTGGATGTCACAGATCAGCGTTTCCCCTGACATTTAATTAAATTAGGGAAGAATATGCCTGTGTGGGAATGGAAGCAGAGGGAGAGTAAGTGCATCTCCCACAATTGTAGCTTTCCCAGTGTATAACTGTGACTATGGTGTGGATGTAACACCAGATGATCAGAACAGCCACTTTGTAGGACTGGAATCACACTACAGGGCATGACTTTGAGGAAGGCGATTATAGTTCTGTTTAATATTAAAGTGATGAGAGTGAGAGTTAAAGTAAACTATGCCACAGCTTTGCTAAAGGCAGAAAAAACTGCCTTTTCACTTTGCTGATGTTCATGTCATAGCTGAACGAGGTAATTACTTCTCTGGAAGCACAGCTGGGATGGAAAAATAACACGAAGTCTAATCTAATCAAATCTATTTCCTGCGAAGCTTTGGCATGATTCAGGCCTAAGCAGTTATCTATCCTCAGTAACCTCTTATCGCCACGATGGCGAGACAGATCAGGTCAAAGGCATGTTGCCATAAAGGGAAGCCTCAACAGAAGCTGCCACAATTCTACATAAAAATCCTTTACCTTTACTCTCTTCCTTCACGGAAGGATCAAAATTCACTTAGATTAGAACTGAGATCAACACCTGGAGTTTGTTTCAACTGCTTAACTCCTACTGAGAGTAAGAGGACAGATTCCAGTGAGAAATGGTACAAAAGCACAACCAAATCATAATAAAACAGACTACAGTCAACATGAGTTACTTTTTGATGGCAAGCGCCCGCCGTTCACACTTTTGCCTGCATTAGCAGCAAGGGAGCACTCCCCTTTCTGTTGGGACTCAGGCTGCCTCCCACTTAAGTCAGGGTCAAACAACGTGCTGGAAGTTACTGCCATGCTCCTGAAAACTCATTCAGATTCATCCTGCAATAACTTCAACGCCTCATTCTGTTTCAGCACAAGATTGAATGTGTTCCTTAGTTAAGAAAAACAAATATGCACAATAAATATTTGCAGTGTCCATCCTTGGCGGTTCTCAAGGATCAAATAAAGCTATGAGAAACCCAGTCAGATCTGACAGTTGACCCTGCTTTCAGTCAGAGGTTGGACTGAGGTCTCCCAAGGTCCCTTTCAACCTGTATTATCCTTAAAAATGAATAGATATAATGGATTATTTTTTCCAATCAAATATCATCACCTTCTATATTATTTATCTTGAAACCAGAAAATAATTAAAAATGAATATGGCAGATGTTCCTGGAAACGAAGTGAACCATTTTCAGATGAAACAGAATCATTAAGGCAACTACCACTGCTCTTTCTACTCTTTATTCTCATCATGTCTTGCTTTAAATTATTGCAATTGCCGGCGGTAGAAAATTTGTCCTAGTACGTGCATGCAAGTCAAATCCCACTCAGAAACTCCTCTGTACAGCAGATGAATATTCATCATGAATGTATTTATGAAGTGACTATTCACAAATATTTGTCTCCCAAGGTGAGTTTCAAAACCCCCTCACCTACTAAACTTGTGAAATATCTGTGATTCAAGACTTGTTTGTATTGCACTGCTGGTGAAGGCAGTGGCAGGACCTGCCGCCATAGAGGAGCTACTGCAAAATACCGTTGCTCCTTTCAGCACATAGTAACTCTTCTGTGCCAGCGTTGTCCTACATGCAGGATGCCTGTCTGCAGCCTAATTTTCATCCACATTTAAAGCAGCAGTACTGGGCAGACATCCTCAGAGTATATTCCTGCAGTTTCACAAGGCCCTTCCTCTTATCTAAGCATTAGTGCTAACCTGCGTGCTCCCCAGGCGCTCCTCTCTCCCACTGTTCTCAACTCCTCTGGTGGAACCTGAGAGCAAATCGCCACGAGAGGTGCAGCCTCCTGAGTGAGACCCAGTGCCCTTCTGCACAGAGGTAAAGAGCCCCTCAGCACACCTGAGTATGCACACTTGTGTCTGTGTTTGCGCTGCAAACTCAAACAGCCAGGCCTGAACCACAGGTAAAAGACTCGATGCTTGAGCAACCAAACGGAGCTGAGATGCAGCGCCTTCCAGCTCATGCAGACAGCTGTTGATTTACTAATTCAGCCTTGAAACCAACAAGTCAGGAAGCTCAACAACGTGAGACCTTGGTCCACGTCCTCACACAGAAGTGCATTACCTGAAATTTTTCTCCATAAAAAGTAGCGATAGTCTTTTCAAAATAATAACCATGAATAGCAAAAGTCTTGGGGTAGGTTTAATGGATAAATGATTAAGCATCCTCCTTTAAGAGCCATCAACCACGGAATATTTTGGATGTGGTCATAGAAACACTATCCGGTCTTTCATCCCTCCTTGTTAGCACTGATCACTTTGCATTCCTTGACACCCGTTAAATCTACTCTGATTCTTCAGGTAGTTTGGTTTAATAGTTAGATAATTATATGGCAGATGAAAGGCTAAGGGGATTTCACATTGGCTCACCCAAGAGCAAAAATTCAAGCTTTTACGAAGAAAGGGGAACTATTGCACAGTGAAAGGTTAGCCTAGCAACACAGAAAATAATGTCACATTATACATTTAATCTACAATGAAGCAATACAATAACAGCAAGATGGGAGACAACACATTTGTGCCATAAGCATTATATATCATTCTGTCTTATGTAAGCCATTTATACAGGTACATTATTCACAGCTATTCCTTTCCATGCATTTTTAATTGTTTTGTTTACATGATAAAATGCAACTTTCAGCTTGAACTAAGACACAAGAGTAATTCTTGATATAAGCCATAATTAAAAAGAGCAAAACTTGTGGCAATGACAACTATCAGTGAAGGGTAATGGTTCAGCAAAAAATCAATCAGGTGAAAAATTAGGTAGCTATTAAGAAGAAATAACTTAGCACTATTGCTAAATTCAAAGTAGCAGCTGAAGTTTTTTTGCGACCAAAAGAAGAACAAGCATGCAATTTTCCTAAACCGCTCATCAAAGCTACTTTGTGTTGTTTTGATGCCTGCTCTCTACCATGCCCACTGCAAGTCTTTTAATTTTTACTTGACTCAGTCTGACAAAGGCTTAGGATATCAACTATACAAACAGTAAAACTAAAAATAAAATAAAAAGGACAACTTTAGACTTACTTCACTATTTTATATTCACCCTAAAACTTATAATAGTCTGACCTGTATGAAGGAAAATAATTACTAGATATTAAAGACCTCTCAAATTACCTTTGCACAGCTTCTTCTGAAAGCACAGAGGAAAGCATGGTTTCCATACTGAGAATTCTTAATCTTTCAAGGCAAGCCACCAGCCTCAGTATTGAATTATAGCTTGAACTTAGATTTTTTTTTTGTCTTATCCATAGGAGAAAATGTATCTATGTTCACAAAAACTGTCTGGAAGATTTAATGCAAAGTTATTTTCCAGTGGGAAAAAAGCTATTTCTGAAAAACCACCATTTTCTGAAGGACAAGTCTCATTTCATGACAGGAGAAACTTAAATTCCAACTACTTCCTAACCATATAGGAGGCTAATGTCAATGTAATTTACAAAAGAAAAAAAAATACCAATGCATCTTCTCTTGTAGGCTAGTTAGCAGGGAGCTCTAACTGAGTAAGGAGTCAGTAAGGAGGCAGGTTGTCCCACCTCTTTTCTCACTTTGTCTCCTATTCCATGTGCAACAAGCTTATGTGCAGGTCAGAAGATTGAAGAAATCATACAGAAACTGTCAAATGTCAAAAACTTAAAAATACAGAAATAAATAAAAATTCTGGTACCAACCTCATAAGACAAAATAGTCCGCTTTAATTCTCGATTTTTTTTTCTGATAATCTTTTTATGTTGGAGAAACATATTTGTCCCTTTCTGATAAATTTACAATAGAAAACAAAAAAACAAACAACCTTTTTAAACAGAGATGGTTTTATTCTCTAGGTGGTAACCAACACTAACATTATCAGACCCTTCTACAACATTTAGGAGCATGAATCACCAATAGCCTTGTGTTGCTTCCACAGAGTCCATCCAAATGGATAGAAAAAATGACTGTATAGGCCTTTTCACTCACATGAAACCCAGAAGTTTATCATTGCCACTTCTCCGCCCATGCAGCTGTCAAGTGAGAAGCAGCAAAAAGTTCAGTTTTCTCTCCCTTGTTATTCAGTCCCTAGCAGAGGTGACTGAAAAAGCTGATGAGACAACACAAACTGGAAAGCCACCAGATTACAGATAATACCTACCCTTATCCATTACATAAAAAGAATTTACTCAGTGCCTAGCAAAATCAGAAGTTCAAGGAGCCTTGAAACTGGTTTAAAAAAAAAAAAAAAAAAAAAAGGCAACGCTGTTAACAGTAAAAAGAGAGTGTCACTTAAAGGGAATTCCCTCCTCCAGGGTATTCCCTACCAAAAAGGAGCATCTCCTCTCAATAGTAAGACAATCCATAGTTTAGGAGGATTTTTACGTTTTTGTTTCTTTAAACTCACACTGCCATTGGTTTGGCACATAATTATAGGTCAGACAAATCTCTGTTTCTGTCTAGGGCTGATCAGATGGTTTTGCCCGTTTTTATAAAACTGGAATTGGCAAGCAATGTTGGCAATCACTGCTTTCACATTTAATTATTGCAACTCATCTAGGAATGCAGCCACAGAGCCTGAAAACGTTCCAACTGGTACAAAAGCCTGCCTGCTTAGCAACAGGGATACAATGAACTGATCATCTGAGTGCTTCTCTTGTTGCACTTGCTCTCTACTGAATTAAGAATCCAGTCTGCTTATTTGCGCAACGACTCCCCGGAGACCATAACTGCCACAAGAGCTGGACCCATGCAATTCTTTTTCACAAGACATGAAAGACTACTTAAGAACTCACTACCACGTAAACCCAATGTTATTTCAATTAACCTTCATTATGTACTTTATTTATATACACAAAAAACGCCCATCTATAAATCAGCAAAAGGTTACAAACAAAAATCTCCAAAGCATAACTATGAACTGCTTCTACTATAGAAAGAAAATACAACAATTTTATTATGAAGTATTTGCTACTGTGTAGGCACTGACACACACCTATATGTTGATGAGGCCATATTACCAACTACAAACAAAAAGGCTATATCCAAGTCAAATAATAATAATAAAAAAACTTACCACTTTTATTTTGTATCCCCTGATGTATTATGCTGTTTTCCACAGACAATAATTTGTTTGCATTTATTTCATGTGATAAATTCACTTCATTTGCACACAGCTGTCTCATAGACTTTCTTGTAAATTGTACAAGATTGTCACAGGGCATGAGACTTCTTGGTGACTTCTTGGTATCCGTCTGTATCTGATTACAGCAAGGTGTGAAGTTGCTGTAATCAGTTATGAAATCCTTACATCACTTTTATACACACCTTACTCCCTTCCCCCAAAAGCTATCTGCAAGCCAATTAAGAGTAATTAGCTCATCAAAGCAAGATCAGTTTTTTTTCCAGTTCCTCCATGTATTTAATTCAGGTGTGTAATTCCTGTCCCCTCTTTGCATGTCGTGGCAATCTACTTTTAAATTCCAAGGGAAATACTAGGAAAAAAGAAAAGTAAGTATTTTTTATCACCATTAAGGTCAGAAGAGCTTTTTGTCTTTGCATATATGTAAAGCATTGTGTACAATCCATGAAACAATATACATCTTCATCTGATTTGACACCTTCCAACCATGAATATAAAAGTCTTCTGCCCTATTCAGTAGGAAATATGATCACAAGGCAATAATTTACAAGACCTGAAAGTAGATCAATGTAAATAATGCAAAGGACCAGAAAGGAATCTACAGGGGGTTCAAATCACCTCAAAATGGTGATTGCAGAGAAAGGAGAAGTTGCCACACAAGCCAGTTATTTCTAATTTGCAGTCATTTCCCCAGCCCATTCCTCAGAAAACTCCCCTATGTTGCCATTTCAAAGGTCTTAAAAGCTTATGTGTTCTTTTTCTTGATATATTTTCCTATTTTTAGTTTTCAGCTCCTGGCCAATTTTAGCTGTCAGTTGGACAACAAAAAGGGGATACAAGCTTGTAATAGTGAATGCAGCCGTTAGGTAGTGACTTGTTAGAGCAAATTACTTCAACTATGACTAAAAATAATGGGTTTATCATTCATTCTCTGCTCTCTGTAACCCAGCCACTGCCAGTCTCCATATAAACCTCTGCTCAGAATTTTTTGGGGGATAATCTTGCCTTAACATACCTTATTTTTCTTTAACAGGACCCACCATACTTTCATCATCCAGCATCTCTTCGAATCCTATCATCGCTGTTTCTTTTAACAACTGAAAAACACACAGATGATGCTAATCCAGACAGAATGACTGTGAAACCTGCAAGTTTATTCATTCCATCATGTGTAAAAGGCATCCACACCAACTCATGTATTTCTGTGAAATGAAAAAACCTCTGGGGTGGGGCAGGGCGGGGGAAGAAAAGCTTCCCACAGACTTCAGATTAGCATAAGAATCTCCTTCCTGAATAATTTCTGTTCTCTAGTTGAACAGTGTGTAAGAAAATTCTGACCAGTTAATACTTGCTCCCAAATTAATATTACTGCTAGCAATGGGCTTGTCTGAAATGCTTCTTAAGAGGCAGTTTCAGGTACTTTTGAAGACATATTTCTGAGTCTTAAGCAAAATTCCAGAACTGTCACATTCTTGTTTAAATTTCAGGTCAAGAAAGCTGTTCAGCTTTAACTTAACATCTCTGAACAATGTCAAGAACATCACAAAGTGCCAAACCAACTAGAGCTGCATGAAGCTGATAAGAGAGAGATATGGCATTCATATAAAAATCAAGCTGGAAATCAATAGGGGAGCCTGGATTTAAACTGAAAGTCATTTTTATAGCTCAGCTGTTAATATCAGTGGGAGCCTGGAAGCTTACTGCCATGTGCTTACTAGGGATAAGCTCTGAGACTCGTTTCTTGCATGCCTTCACCATCTTCTCCTGGCTTGCACTCAAGAGTGGAGATTATAGCTAATTGTTTGTTTGGACGTGGGACCAAGTTTTCCCCAACGCCTACAGTTACTTTGCTCTAGCTGAAGACACCAACCATAACATCAATATGTTCTGGCAGCAGCAAAATGGAAATTCCTCAGGCGTGAAAGATTGGCAGAAGTCCTTCTCCCACCACCATCCCACAATGGCACCCAGCAGATGATGACTCACATATTTCTTCTTCATGGGAGGTGTCAAGCAACAAGGAACCACACCCAGACAATGCAGTTTAAGGCACTCCTGAGTATGCTCAGAACTATACGAGGCATCAAGGTAGAAGAAATAAGTACATTCAACCTGTTCCTCCCCTGCATCCTTGCCAACCGCTTCTGGTAGATGTAGGGCATAAGTAAGAATAAGATTCATTACATATTCTGATTTCCATTATATTATTCAGTAATTAATTCTATTATTTCACCAGCTCTTCACAAGATATCACCTTGAAATGAGCTACAGATGGCAAGTAAATGTGAAATTCGCACCTCAGGGTTTCAATGAAAGAGTTGGGTACTTATATAAGCATGTCTGATGCTTTGGGCAGTCTAAACATTTGGCTGAAGGACATTCACATCTTCAAAGAGCTTGATATCATTGCTGTGTTTGCCATTTCTAACAAACCAGTAAAAGTTATCTCATGGTGTAAAATAAGTAGTATCTCTCTTTTTGCATCAACATAGGTGGCTAGCAAATTCTTTTAGAGCACTAAAATTATTATAGAGGTTCAAAGCAATTATTAATACAATTATAATTTACAACAGAGTGGTAATGATTTGGGTTTTCTGCGCAGACCTTTAGTGTATTCATGTATACATTTTCTTTGAAAGAAATTAATGGACTCTTAAGAATTCAAGATAAGTGCTGAATCAAATTTATTCAAGTCAGTTTGAGGTACTTGCTATACGCTCTCTTTTAATTTATTATTTTTGATGGAACTGAATCTTACTTGGGCACTCATTAATAAACTTTTTTTTTTTCCTTTTACTTAATAGAATGTCCCTTTAATTTATATGTTTTACAGGTAAACAAGATACAAGGACATACATATCCTACATGTCAGACGGGTATTCTGGAAGTCAGTCTGTCCATCATAATTACAAAGGCCTCACAGATTCCTTCACATGGTATCTACAAGCCTGTTGTACAACCACCTCTATGTAAAGACAATCAAAACTAACATAAATACAGGAACCATAAACACAATTTTTAATAATTTCTAAAATATAAATAAACTCTAGAAAGAAAGATACGTTATAATACATTCTCCAGCTCTATTCCTGTATTTTGTATGTTCAGTTTGTCAGTAAGCACTTTGTTTTAATTCACTTGCTTTAGCAACAGGCCTTCTCTAGAGATCAACTCAAGCGTTGCTGTATAAAGATGAATTTTATGGCCCAAGCAGATCAATGTGTACATTCAATAACAATATCCCAGAGGTGAACCATAAGACTCTATGTGTGAAACCAAATTCAATAACAGTATCGCAACAGAAAGCTCCAGATCCACAGATGGCTTCTCTCCAAAGAGTATGCTGCAAAATGCAGATGTAGCAAATAATACCTATATATGATCTAAAGCAGATTATCTCACTATGTGGCCCAAAGTTGCAACAGAAATCAGTCTCATCAGTTCCCTATAGGAGACTGTTGCTTTCATTTATTGAAATTCAATTTATGCAAATAGACTGAAGAGAGCTGTACATCAAACCTGCAGTGAACTTGTCATTCTATTGTGCAATCATTAATTACTTAAATACCTAATGATGCATGGCACAAAAAACCCGCAATTTTAGCTGAACATTCATGGTATGTATTCCATCCCAGTCATCATCAAATGACGTCTTTTCTACTCTCACATTACACCTGAGCAAATCATAAAGTGGAAAGTCAATGTTAAAAGGTGACTGGTTAAATTACAGCTGTGTTACTACATTGGGACAGAATCCCTTTCTGGCATGTGAGATTTATTTGCACTCCAAATTAAGGCTTAAGATGACTAGATGCAAAATCATTTCCCAAACTATACAACTATCAAACAACGTTAAGTAGCTGTTAACATTAAATTGACCTAAAGAACACATTAGGAATTACAATAAAAAAGTTAAGTTTACCAATATGATTGTTATTTCTGTTACAGCAATGTTTAAAGACTGCTGTGGTATACACACACTGATGATACAGGACATTTGAGTTACCTGCATAATGTCACCTGGGAAACACGCATTAGATTCAGAAAAGTATAACAGATCATTATACACACAAGAGTATTTTCTTATCATGTTATTTATAGAATTGGGAACTTTATATTAAGGGAAAAGTTAAATCTCTCCCACTGCACAGATTTACCTCGCCAAGCCATATCTGACACTCCATCCCTTTTTCATAACGTATGCTACCTGCTTGTTCTTAGCACTTCCTTCATCTTGATAAGGAAAACCCATTACCAAGCTGATTAATGGCTTTCCTCCCTTTCATTTTCCAGTTCCCATGTATTCGCACAACATATAAATGGCTGAGTTACAAAACACTATATAAATGCATGCAAATTAAAGTAATCCCTCTATCTTATTTCTGCAAGCTTTTATGATTTAAAAAAAGGGGGGAAACATTGAAATAAGTCTAAAACTTTATTCTGTCTAATATTGTAAATACTTACTTCTTTGTCAATCATACTACAGCATTATACTCTTGTAGTAGACCATCTCACAGATACATGATGAATAGAAGACCACTTTGTTATTTAACTTGAAATTTAGACAAAATATGTAAATATCTACAATGAAAACCAGGAAAGAATTTCAAAAACAGAGGATGTTACAGTTAACAAAACATGGCCTTGGGAGAAGGGATAGACACCATTAATGCATCAAGCTAAGAAGTAACAAGATAAGCTCAAGGATAAGCAAATGGTTAATGACACTAAACAGAAAATTATTTGAACTATATGTGAAGTATCCTAATTAGCATACTAAAAAAATCCACCTTAGAGCAAAGAAAGCCCCCTACTAACAAAGCCCCCTACCCACAGAACATGCAAGGTAAAAAAAAAAAAATAAATAAATAATTGTATCTTTAAATAGAGACAAGGTTTGTAATAACCAATGAAAATTAAGTGTGACTAAATGTAATTCTAAACAACTGTTCAAAGTGTATAAAATGTTTTACTGTGTGTTAAGGAGTGAGCTAGTTTTTGTGGATTTACCACCTAGCACCAATCTTTGCGCAAACAAGAATAAAAAGATAGAAGTACCTCTACCCGGCGTGCTAGCTGGTGCTGCACACCAGGTAACAGACCTGCTTACAGGACAGCACTGTTTCTGTTAGTTGTTACACTCATCACTACGATGAACATGGGAAATTACTGTAACCCAAGCAGCACTTTTCTGGACTGTCTGTTAACTGCAGGCAAGTGTAAATGCTCGTGTTCCTGGACCATGGAGATTAGGCCAACGTCTGGAGCATGTCTCTGGGTAAGGTACTTGGATTTTCTTCTCATGCGAAACCGCAGCACATAAAGGGGACACTAACATGTGACCTTGTTTCAGTAAATGAGGAGTCAGAAGACAGCTGCTGCCCACAGCAGGACCCAAGAGCTGGAAGCACTTCTGGGTCTTCCCAATTCCACTCATCCTATAACACGGCTGCTTCAAACATCAGCTTTCCCAAGTAAGGGTTTCCATGGCCATGCTACTATGCTCTTTGTGTTCTGTTTCCTCAGTGCGTCAGAAGAACACTGCCTTGAAATAAATTATTTTTGCTCTCTCATATACATCACAAATACGTGTAAATCCATGTTTTTCAAATTTTCTCCACAAAGATTAAGATTACAGTTTTGTGACACTTGGCCAGTCTCCTACTTTAGGTTCACTGGCAGAATGTGATCTCCTTTGCTTAGGTGTGCGTGTACGTGTACTAATAAGAATTAATAATTTGGAGCTTTATGCTGTCTTTAATGTACTGCCAAGGCAGATAAATCTTATTATCTCTATTTAGTAATGTGGAAAATGAGACAGGGGAATAATATGATTCATTTAAAATATGATTGCAGACCCAAAAATAGAACCGATGTCCTTTTACTATATTATGTACGAATTGGCCTAGCAGGGGATTAGAAAACTGGTTTAAATAAAACTAGGAATTCTTTAGGTATTCTGCCCTAAATATGATCTTCACAGTACCTAAGTGTTCTTTAGGGTTTATATTTTAAAGTACTAATTTTTCTTTTCTTAATTACTTTCTCCTATATTCTGACTTCCTGGACGGATACAGATACACACTAGCTAAATTAAGAAGTGCTGGAAATTTCATGAAAAAAATAATCCCTTTTCTCTTGGATTTAAAACTGAATTGTTTAAAGAAAGAAAGGTATAAATGGTGACTATCATCTAGGTAATCTTCACTGACCTGGAAGCTTAGAAATCTTTTTGATTAGCCAATTACTAGTTACGCACCAGGCACAGGCAATCACATCTAATTGTGTGTATGTATGTACTGATGTTATATTTATATGCATATATTTATGTATCTTTTTTTGTTCTCTAGAAGCCTGTGGTATCTATCTAGAGGATTCTTCTCCTGTCTGTGATAATATAGCTTTCATCCGTGAATCTGTAAAATTACCAAATAAAAAAGCCAAATCTATTTTCAATAAATTTCCTTGGGAAAACGCTGGAAATCAGTGTTGCAATCATTTTCTCACACAAAATCTGCACTGCCCTTGTTATGGATTAAATGTCTGGCCCTCCTGAGTAGAAAATACTAGCTATTCAAATGTTAAAATGACCTTCAGGTCAGCTATGTTGATCTGCCATTACACCACTTAGACAAAATTCACTGGCTTTTCTTGCTTGAATTTCACTCACGCCTGTAAAATTCCTTATTTATAAATGTGCTAGTCAAATCATTAATAGTCAGTCTTTGCTTGAGTTCCTAACATTTTTTTTTTCCACTCCACTGTTCTTATCAGCTTAGCTAAAAACTGGCAAACATTGTACTATGGCAAATATTATCAGAGAACAGGAAGGTGCTTTTCAGATTTTATGAAGGTATTTCCTGTTCTCCTCTACCCTCCTCCCCCCTTTAAAGGCATTTCTGTCATTCCAGGATTTCTGCTTTCAGGCTTCAAAGAAATGCTGTGTTCCATATAAGCTAGGTATAAAAATATCCATATATTTACTTTCGGAGGATCTGCACCAAATAGATCTTTAGTATAAAACCTCCTCAATAACTGATAAATCTTATTTAACTAACTGTAGAGTAGTATTACAGATTAATAAAATAATAACGAAGTAAAATCTCCTTAGATTAACTCTGATGATACAAACAAGTTTGTATAGTTTCAAAGAAAAAAAAAATAGTGGGCATGAAATATTAGGACAGATTTCTTTTTTTTTTAAGCCATGTTTACAAAAATACAGTAATGAACAGCAGAAATATCATTCTTCATAAATAGCTGAATATGTCAATATTTAATATTTGTGAAATTAATGCCAAGATTTGGGGCTTTTTTTCTTTATTATGCAGAAAACTGGTCCAGATCAGCCATTATGTTAATATATAAAAATATTCAAAGCAAAGTCTTTGTGCCTTTCTGAAAGAACATATTCAGAAGAAAAAAAAAAAAAGAAAGGAAAAAAAAGCAGAGTGTAGAAAACTGAATCTTTTAAACAATTTTATTGTGACTGAATTGCAACATGCAATACTGAAAACAGGGAAAGCACTTTTCAAAAATATAAGCTCATTTACAAAACCTATTTTTTAAATAAGAAACATTTTAAGAAAACTTGTTCCTTGTCTGAGTAAAAAACTAGAACCTGATTTTTTTGTTTGTTAGCTTGCTTGCTTTCTTTATTATAAAGCATATATGTGTGTGTGGAAAAAACTTGATTGGACCTCTAAGGAAAGTAAAGGAAATTGAATGGCTAAGATACTTATTTTAATCTGGAGACTCTTCTTTGAACAGTGATCTGGACAACAGCAAGATATAATTTCTCCAGCTCCTTTCCAGCTTCATTAGGAAAACTTTTATGCACACTATAGTAAGGCTGGGTTTCCTTCAGAGCTTTGGGAGTTTTTTCCACTGGCCTGCTATCAAGATTTCCCAGGAAAACACATGCATTAGGAAGGACTGAGCTGTTGCTCTGGATATTACTATATGTGAGGTCTTATTCCAGTGCTGGGATTTTGTTTCCTCTTATTCCCCAAATACTTCCTCCCTAGCTAGAGAAGCAGAGGCTCCCAGTCCTCTTCTCACTGCAGCAAAAGAGAGCTTACCACTAAGGAAATTACATATCTTCAAAGCATAGAACTTCCAAAACGAAGACCTGTTTAGTCCAGCCAGGAGAGTCCTATTAGGCAGGACATGGAGTAAGGACTTAAGAGTAACAGGAATTAAAATATCAAACATACACAAATGAACTTAATGACGCAGGTAAACAGGAATATTAAGTCATGTTTCCACTTTTCAGCACAGCATCACCTTACCTCTTCTACAAACAATTTTGAAAAGTGCAAACATTACTACATTATTTAACATACTGCAGCATATCATATTTTGTGGCCCATAATCTTTTATAAATATATGTCCTTAAGCACACATATAGATATTTTGTCTGTGTGTGTGTACATATAAAATCAATAGAAAAAAAAAACCCCTATCTGAAATCTAATATCGAAAGAGTAAACAAAACCTGACTGATTACATTTGCTAACAAGAGTGTGAAATAGCTGGCTTGACAGGACTGTGCACATGCTTAAGGGAAAAGCTTTCCAGTTCCTTGTACTTCCCATGGAGACTTTCACATAATTACTGTTTTAAGTAGCTAGGTTATAAAAACCATAGTCCTTTCCAAGTCTGGCATGAATTCTTATTCTTCACCTTTGCATAAAGTTGGAACAGGGTCCTTCTCCAATGTAAATCTGAGAGTAATGTGATTATTTTTCCAGCCAAGGAGTAACACTGATTATCACTCACATTTTTCTTAACATCACTATGATCCCTATCTAAAATTAAGTATCACTTGCAAGCTTAACAGAAGTATACAACCAAGTATTCACACGGCTGTGGAATCAGTTGACAGTACACCCATGTTTCAGCAATTTATGCCTTAGAGCATTTTTATACTAGAACACTTGTAGGCTTTATGACATACCAGTACATTTCCCCGTGATATCCTGGCCACTGTTCAGAATTATCTATCTATATGTATCTATGGATGTGCATGGAAGTATTTTTGCATGTATACACACAAAAAAGATTCTTACTGTACCACCAAGCAGCTGTTGACCACTCGCGTCAGTCACAAAGACTTATGCTAATTTTTTCACTCTATTATAATAAAAAATAGTAAAGAATTCTTCGTAAGCTGAAAAAAAAGATGCTAAGTAAAAATTCCAGGTTATTGCAGTTAAACAAGTCCAAGCTTGCTATTTCAAAAAAACAAAAGCAGTACAACTATAGATTGGTACAGAGGTAGAAATTTCAAAATATTTTCCAAATAATTCAATGAGATATAAGAAAGTCAGCAACTGCTACTATTTTTATTACACTGAGATATATATATATATCTATTAAAATATTGACTCTAATCTATATACCAAAAGACATGAGCAGAAAAGCAAGTAACAAAAAAATTACGTTTTAGTTGCACAACCTGAGGCATTGTGCCCTATAGATTCTATACCTATAAAGTATGATTTAATTTGAAGTCCTACAGGTGAGAACCATGTTTTTGTTTACTCCAAGATATGGATTCCTTGTAATTTTTCACAATGAAGAGAGATCATGTGAAACCAATGATACTTTCAGGTCCATTCAGCCTTGGAGATATATTGTATTAGTGGCCACACAACTCCTCAAAAGTTTATCATGAAGATTGCCAACCCAGTCAGTAATTTCAGAAGAAAATACAGTAGTACATCGCTATGAAAGCTAAACTCTTTTCCTCAACTATGAAAATCAAACTCCTAGTCATGACTAAGGTTAACTACCTGATCAGCATATTGATGACTAGTATATTTTGGCAATATTAAGTACATAGAAAAAATAGCATCATCAAGTCTTCTATTTCAAGTTGTAATAGCTTGCTTGCTTCAGTGTACTTTTCCCTGGTGGAAAGAAGATTTCTTTTTTTCAAAGCTATGGCAGAACTTTGTGGTGACTTCTGTAACGTCATTTTAATACATTTTATATGAGGATATTGAGGTAGAAATCTGAAACCTTCCATTTAGACATTCACTTATTGCAAAAGAAGTTGCATCCCTTTTTGTAATTTTACTTTGAAAGATAACATAATTATCCTGAAATAGCCACGGAGCTGACTGTTCAAAATCTGGAAAGGTTTAATTAATACCTTCCTAAAGGCCCTAATTGTTAAATAAGATATGATCCTTGAATAAAATTTATCTTAAAGTGTATCAAATATCTTCTGATCTTGTTTTATACTTTTAATATTTTCCCGTAGCATATAGCCATCTCCAATGCAGTGAGGTTACTCACATGCAGCCTCAGTGCCGGGCCCTGCACTCGGGTCACAACAGCCCCAGGCAGCACTACAGGCCTGGGGAAGGGTGGCTGGAAAGTGCCTGGTATAAAAGGCCCTGGGGGTGCTGGCTGACAGCTGGCTGGCCATGAGCCAGCAGTGTGCCCAGGTGGCCAAGAAGGCCAGCAGCACCCTGGCTTGTATCAGAAACAGTGTGGCCAGTAGGGCTGGGGCAGTGATTGTCCCCCTGTACTGAGCACTGGTGAGGCCACACTTTGAATACTGTGTGCAGGTTTGGGCCCCTCACTACAAGAGGGATGTTCAGGTGCTGGAGCGTGTCCAAAAGCTGGTGAAGGGTCTGGAGAACAAGTATTAGGAGGAGCAGCTGAGAGAACTGGGAGAGGGGGGAAGAGGAGAGTCAGAGGAGACCTTATCACTCTCTACAACCACTCGAAAGGAGGCTGTAGGCACATGGGTGTCAGTCTCTTCTCCCAGGTAACAAGTGACAGGACAAGAGGAAATGGCCTCAAGTGTCAGGGGAGGTTTAGACTGGATATTAAGAAAAATTTCTTCACTGAAAGGGTGGTGAAGCATTGGAACCGGCTGCCCAGGGAGGTGGTGGAATCACCGCCCCTGGAAGTCTTTAAAAAACAGGTAGATGTGGCGCCTAGGGACATGGTTTAGTGGTGGACTTGGCAGTCCTGGGTTAACGGTTGGACTTCATGATCTCAAAGGTCTTTTCCAACCTAAATGATTCTATACGCTGATCTGAACGATAAAGCAGAGAGCTATACAATACACTTACTGTTTTGTTAACTTTGGAGAATTTCTAGGTATGGGGTTTCTTTGACTGGAAAAGTTTCTAGCTGAAATAGAATTTAGCTGTCTGTGATGAAAAGTAAGTGTGCAGAGGTTTAAGCTTTGCCTGACAGACTCTTTACACAAAGATACTATTTCTTGTGTAATGGATGATAATAAGCATAATTGTTCTGATGTGTCATGAACTCAGGCATAAAAGCTCCAAATACAGTGTATCTAACACTAGGGCTATTATTTTATTCCTTTTTTTTAATTTTAAAAATAGTTCTTTCAGCTCAAAACCCCACTGCCTAATGGATAGTGTCTTTACAAAGCAAATGCAAGTTTGTTTGGTATTGGGATCACATCGTAATAAAATGAAATGAACAAAGCTACATGTGCCACATCAGAGTTTTATGTCTATCTCTAACTGCCTTTTAATGCATATATATGCATTAAAAAAGATAGGTTGATGACCCAAGCCACAGAACATCATATTAAATTACTGAACAGGAAAAAAGTGAAAATCTCTGATAATAAGAAGGATTTTTCTTCTTGTTTGAGATGCAAACTCTTTGCTAATTCTTCTAGTTCAGATGAGTTTTAGTGGCTAAAGTGCACAACTGAGTAGGATTCAGGTCCAATGGGTGATAATCCTGGCTTAACTACTAACTTTGCAAACTTGTGCCTCAGTTTACCACCTCTACCATGGTTGTACAGTATGGCATTTGTTATCTGTATGACAGCAGGGATTAATCAGTCACTGTTTTAGATTATTCCAATGCTTAAAATCTCTACTGAGTGCAAGTGGCAAATGCAACTATTAATTATCCCTGCAAACATGCACTGATTTAACTGTTCACCTGAAAATCGCTCAGCTTCAGTAGGCTGACAGTTTTTTCTCATCCAGAAAGTATACTCCAGTAAACCTGTAGAAATCTGTAGATAGAATGTATTTTAACTGTAATGAAAGGAAGGAAGAAAAGCAGTCCTCTAACATTACAGTACATCGTAGCTAGTTTACAAATTTAATAGTCATCTTTACATGATATATTCGATGCTCAGGACAATGACGATAAAAGTCCCCAAAATAACAATAACTGCACCTACCTTAAACCCTCTAGCAAACAAAGAAAACCCAGGCTTTATTTCAGAGATCAAAATTGTAACCAGAAATTTAGCATATTTGACTTACGGAAGGTGCAATGTGCATTGATGTTTTTTCACCCACACACATTTTAGTATGGTTTAGTATGTTCTAAATACAAAAATGGTCGAACATTTCTCATTCTGGGTATAGCCAAGCACCTCTCTGCCCCACAACACTAAGAAATTCAAAAAATTCTGTTGATTTCACAATCTCGTCATGAATTCATGAAATTATGGCACAAATAAAAGCCATGTCAGATCCTGACAGCAAGCAGTTTCCTAAATGAAACATGAGCATTATCATTTCAGTTTGTGTCTGCTTGAAAGATATCAAAGCATTCCTCAAGAGAAAACAACATTACAAAAGTGAAGATAATCCCTTGGAAATGCTAAAGAGAATCAAAGCAAGCCAGTTGCCTAGAATATTTTTTGCATAAACTATCTGAATCTATACTGTCTGTATACACCAAAGTTTTGTTAAGATGTGTTGTATGTACATTGTGTTCACAGGCATACATTTAAGCAATTGGATGCACGAGCTGGTCTATCAGGTGCAAGAAATACACATCTTTTGATCTGTTATGCCTCTTTGGGTAAAGGTGATCTTCTGTTGTTAGCACTGCAAAACCCTTCCCTTTCCTGCCTCTTTAAGATGTACAAATATATAAAAATACTCATACATACTAAAGAGATACTTAAATATAAGCCTCCAGGAAGCACACAATTGTAGAGGACAGAATACAAATTTGGCAGGCATTAAACTCTGTTTCTTGCAAGCACAGTTTTCTCATTCCCTGTGTCATTTCAGGGCTTCGGCGGTGGGGGAGCAAATGGGGGCAAAATGCAAATCTTACTGGGAAATCTCACTGGCTGGGACAAAGAGAACATCAGAGGCCATATCTAGACTACAGGTGTGCTTACCTGTATGTTTTATGAGTCTTTACTTAAATACTGTAGCAATACTAACTGCTTGATCTTACAAGACTACACAGCCATCAATACTCTACCAGATGATGACATGACTATTCACTTCAATGTAGTTTTTCAAAACATGCCTTGCTGTACACAAACGTAAATAATTTTCTTTCACCTGAGACAAAATAAGTAGATTGGGTCTCAATTATTTAAATGTTTTTGGATTTACCACATTTTCATCTTTATACTTTTTCAGAATTCCACTAAATCTTTATTTTTTTTTAAGCTATACTTCACAATGAATGAGTCCCACATCTATCTCTGAATCTCTTATTTCTCTCTCTCTTATTTATTAATCCCTTTTTGTAATGAAAATTGGGGTGCTCAAAGTAAACTTGAGTAATTCCAGGTATAAATACACAGTTCAGTTACAACACAGCAAGGCAAAGTGTGCAATTTCTTTGCTTTACTATGTGGATATTACATGTTCTTTTTTATCTAAACATTTATAGAAACAGAAGTTTGGAGCTCATGTTTTTTGTAACCTAATAAATTTTAAATGTATTTGTAGTTCTCAACCAACCTCATCCTAGCAGTAGGCGTCTATGAGAGAATCACATTCCCACCAAGCTCCACAATTACCTTTAGACCCTTCTGTTTTAGCACATACATTTTTCATGTTTTCCTCTTGGGGAACAGATTATTCTAATCATCTTCCTCTTGCATTTCTCCAAGCAGCTTTCATGCCACTTCAGTGTTTAGTCATACAAATAAAATTGATGAAGTCTACTTATGGCAAATTTGCCATGATCGTATGTTTAAATCAATATGAATAATGCAGGACACAGTAATATAAATTTTAAACGGCCATACTTTCAAAGCATTTGCTTGCTTCTTTGTGTGTATTCAAAATTTTAGAAGATTCCTCTATAAAAAGAGCTTTTCCATTGCTTTAACAGGCACTGGATTTTATTCTTCCTGTCAATAACCTATAAAAGAGGTTAATCTAAGAATCTTATCCTATTTTACTGCCCTAGCAGAAGAACAAAATGTCATGCATTTCAAAGCTTTCAAAATCTAGGGCTTAAGGAAAACATTTTAAAGAGAAAATAGTGCCTACCTGCAAATTCTACTTAGATTCGTGTAAACAATAAAAATAGCACAATAGCACTATCAAGTCTCTATACTTGAAAGCTCACAGTTTTAGACTGAATATACTGCAACACCAACATATATGACAGAGCTACTAAGGAATTTGCTACAGAGAAACAAGGAGATTTTAGTTCACAAATGGCTTAGCTGACTCCTGAAGGTAAACAAGCTTTATAACAGGAAAGGAAACAGGAACAATTCCTATTACATTAAAAGCTACCTAAAGGCTTTGGCATACACATTCCATAATATCAAAAGGAAAAAAATTACATTCAGGAGAAAAAGATAGCCTAAACAGCACACCAGTGATCTGGCCACAAAAAACAAACACATTCCCATTAGTGCAGTAAGGTATGGAGTTTTGCAGCATATGCTGAGGCTGCAGCTGAAGCACTGTACTTGTCAGCTTTGCGTCTGGAAGCTTTTCTGGCTTCCTTCTGTGTAGCTATAGGTGCTGACCCTACTGCTGGAAGAAGAAGATAAGCAAAATGTTTTAATCCATACATTAATTATTGAAATTTGTACTATAAACAAATATTTTAGGAAACTAAGTTATTCCAAATAGATTCTTTTCTTTGCCCTCATTCCCCTGTTACACCATTTGAAGCAGTGTGTAATTGTGTATTGTTTTTAATCCCAGGGAACTTTTTAAGGCGAAACTCATACATTATGCATGGCTACTACAGTGGGACACTGCATAGTCACACTTCATGTGCTAGGGAGATGGAAGAATAATTCCATACAGAGCTGCAGAACAGAAAAGCAAACACACTTCCAGCAAGACATTTGTAAACGACAATTAATCCAGCTGTACCTTCAATTTACCTGCATCTTCTTTTGCCTTTCCCCAAGTGAAACTGAGGAGCTAATAATAAAAGAAAATGAGATGGTGGTAGTGCAAACTATGTTAAATGCACATTATAAACATCAGCGGTGGCAGCCAACATCACAACAGCAGGTCTAGAAGGCTCCAAGTAGGTTCTCAAGGAATAAAGTAAAAGTAGACATTTGACTGTTTTGTTACTAAGAAAAGAGTTCTAGGGTGTCCCAGTGCCAATGATTGGAAGATGCTTACAAACCAAAGAGATTTTCAATCTAGTTCTCTAATCTCCACAGAACTGAGTGAGGATACTATATTCCCAATGATGAATTTGCCATATCCTGAAGCAATTCCTCTTTACGTTTGTTCCTTTCACAAACTTATTTCCAGGTAAAATATATTAAAAAGACACTTCCAGAAAAGCCTTATGGGGTGGAAATATTGTCCAAAGCATTACTGAAAATGAAGAGTGCAGCAACAGAGTTATTATGGTCACTCCTATTTTCTGTAGGAAATCGATACATTTCACTTCAGCCATACAAGAAGCAATTGCACTGAAGTCCAGATGTTTTCACAGACTGAAAAGCTTTGAAAAAACAGAAAGGCAAAAAACAGATCTCCTAGTTTTACTTGAAACACTAAAATGATAGAAAAACAACCTCTCAGTAGTGCTGTCCCCGCCCCGCCTCAGATGACTGTGGAGCAGCACTTAATCGCTCATTAGTGTGCAGTGACTCCACAACCCTGGTGTGCCACAGGTATCCATGCTCCGAATCTTCATCTGTTTTGATAAATACATAGTCACATGGGGCAGTATTTAATCCACCATTTGGTCATTCTTCACTAAGTCTTTCCCCACATCCTCATTGCCAAGTGGTTGCATTCCTGAGATTTCTCACTTTCTTCTCTGCTCCACTTTCTTTCTCCTCTCCAGTTGGCCATGCCCCAGGTCTTGTCCCATGCAACTCAGCATTAAGCACTTCATTCCCACCCTTTTTATCTTCCACCCAAGGTGAGCACGCTCCAATATTTCATCTGCTGTCCTTTACTTATAAAGGATCAAGAGTTTGGATGTCCTCTCATTTTCACCAGAGGACATTACTAATAACATCACTGGATCTCACTGGCATGAGATCTTAAGTTGGGCCTATCTCTCAAGAAGCAACAGTATAATGTAAGTATCAGGCCTTGGCAATTATTTAGTCATAAAGAGTCTTCTCTTGGGAAAACCGTCTATTTAACTAGCACGTATATTAAATGTTAGCTTACAAGACCCACAGTGGCAGGTTGTAGACTAATTTATGTTTAGCTAATATCAGTTTCAACAGTACAGAGTTAGTGGAGGATTAGAAACTAAAATCTACTGCCTCCATGCTGCTAATCTTTAAATGTATTAAAAATACCCAAAGCAGGTGCAGGAATGTAAACTGTCAATCCATCAACAACAGTGATCGCAATCAAAAAGTTGGGGGAATTTGTTTCTCAAAAAGAAAAAAAAAATTATCTAAGGCTTGCCAAGATCTTTGGAGTTAAATTAGTAAAAAATGAATTTTGGCAAGAAAACAGAGGAATTACAGAGCCATGAGACAGCTTAAAAAGTAAGACTTCATTTTCATTTACTACACAATGCATGTCAGCTCAGCTGTGTTCCCATCTCCCATGAAAAACATATTTCACAATCTAGTCTTCAACATCATACTAGCCATTCTCAACATCATGTCTTTTCAGTTTTGGTGGCTAAAAAGAGCACTGAATGCAGCTAGTCCAGGCAGCCTGCGTAAATGGTATCCTGACAGGGAAAAAATCAACACAATTTTACTCAACAAAGTTCCATACAACTGGCGTAATATCTATTCAGGCATGTATGTACCGAGCAAAGTTACAGAGCAGTAACTCTTCTCCATTTTTCCATGCACTGTTATCATAGCGTCTTGCATGTATTTAAAAATTGAAGCTTGAATGACTGTTTTTCCATTAATTTTTTGCCAAAAGAATGATTCAGCCCAGCAATAGAACCCTTTCCCATTCTTATCTGAACTTAAGACTGGCTAGTCAGACCAAAGTCCTTCGTACTAAATTTCCAACCCAGACAAGAGTTTTAAAACAAAGGGAAATATAACACAGTGTGAAAATTTTTATGGCTACTAAAAAGGGAAGATCATTAATGTCTCAGGATGCTACGCAAGTTACAGGAAGATAGCAACTAAAGTGAATTGAAACTATGTTGTAATATGATGTTCCTGTGGCTCCATCCTACTTCAGCTGTTTCTGCCGTAGAAGGAAAATGTGATCCATCTGTTGGATAGATACTTAAGGAAAATGACTCCTTGCAGCAATCAGAGACTATTTGTGTGGGTGGTATTTAAGGTCCTACAGCTTTTGCTGGATATGTTGACACAAAATGACATTAAAAAGAAGTAGTATCAGCCCAGCAGGAGTTACATAAAAAGAAAATATACTTTATCTTTTTATCTCTGTTTCAATACACACTAAAAAAAAAAAACCCTCCACAGCTATTTTTAGTACCTTTTGTGTGATGCACAACAATGAAGGAAGCAGATTTATACCAACTCATAAGGACAAAATTAAGGCAACAAGAAGAAATCATCCCATTTAATTTAAAGACTTACCACTGATGTGGGTAAGTCTATTTCTACAAGGACTAGGGTCAGTGCAAAAAATAGTAATGCACACAGCTTCAGACAGCCTTCATTGGCCCTGTTCTAAAATAAGTACCAAAAATTTAGAACATAGCAACCACAAAATAGCTTTTGAATATCATGGGTCCTTATCTGCAAGGTCCTCCTACAAATGCTTTCACACACCATGAAATCCTAAATTGCTTTAACATATACAAAATAGGTAGGGACACCTTCTCAAGAAGCAGATCATTTACAGTTTATGATAGCCAATTCAGACAGTTTGCCAAATTTGTTTAGAAAATGTGAAGTAATTTATTCTTGAACTAGAAAGAATTAGCTACAAGAAGCTCAAAGCAACCTCACACATCTACCCCAACTTATTTCTGTTGGCTTTGGATTTTGGTGGTGGCGTTTTTTAAAATAATGATACCTGCCTCTAAAAAAGCTATTTCTCTCCTGTTTCCCCACATGCAAAACATAAACATCATCCCATCTCCCACCTGGGTTTTTCCTATGAGGCTCTGAACTTGCAGGGATTTAAACATGTTTAAGCTGTATAAGCAGGGACCTGCTGCACTCAACTCAAGCCTCACTTTGATGAGGACTTTGTACTGTACACAGCTAGACATCCTTCACTTTGCACATGCATCGCTGAACAGAAACCTAATTAATCAATATTATTAAAATAAACATGGTGCCATTTCAGAACAGAAAGATAACTGCATTTTTTAATGAAGCATTTAAAATGCTCAACAGCCATACAGGTTTGTTTATTTTATTATCCATCATGGGTAGTGTTAAAACTAAAGGAAAACAAGGATTTGTGCCAGTCGGTACTTCACAAACTAATTAATAATATTAAGTACTAGGCTGAACACAAAAGAGCACTCCTTTTTTGAAAAGATTTCAAAAGATTCTTTCTGTACAACACGCAATTAAGAAAAACTAAATCCAAGTTCTGAAGTGTTGTGTGATCTGAGACAACTTGTTCAAAACCTTCCAAAATCAAATCGTTACTAGATTCTTGGTACAAATCAAAGCAGCAATGAAAGTATGACTTCTCCTTAAAAAGTAATTAAAAAAAAGGCAGATCAGAGATCTGGTGTAGCAGGGAACTAATGCATTGTAAGGGAGCTGATCCAAAGTTGTGTCTCAGTCAAGGACATCAGGGGAAAATTAGTCTCTTTACTGACTTCAACAGAAACTGAATCATGTGATTTAAAAACGTATATTTTTAGATTTTGAGATGACCCTTCTTCTTGTTCGTCTGTTCCTACATAGCAAATCTGCCAGGGTGACTTCCAGAAATCTCACCAGCCCTGCCTGACCCACCTTTACAACCATCCCACTCTGCCAGATTTATATAGCAAGTCTGCTCTCCTTACCATCCCAATGACTATGTATTTATTTATTTAGCAGGCTACTTGTCTTGGCTTCTTCCTTAGACAAACAAAAACATTCTTGGGTGCAACCACATCTCCCAGGTTTCTCTCCAGATTGAGACAGAGACAGCTCTGAAGTTTCCTCTGCAGATTACCACTTTTCCATAACTAATTCATAAGCTTAAAAACCTGGTTAAAACCATGAAACTCAGAGAGATGAATGCTTGCCAGTTCCAGTAGTTAACAATATGCAGGCATCCATTTAACACACACAAACACACACAAATACACCTTTGTACTTCAAAGCAAAATATTTTAAAACATTTTCCTCTTTTATCCACCTGCCAGCTTTTGGGGCCTCTTGAAAAAGTCAGCAATATCACAGACATCTAGGGAAAAAGTTTAATTCCATCAACAACTAAAGCAGTCCAGATTTTATACTATTGAAGAAACACAAAGCTTGCCAGGTCTTGCATCTTAACAGATCGTGTTCTGCTTTTAAATCCAGTTTTTTGATGAATTGAATGGACCCCTCTGCATAAGCAGAAATCTAACTCCACAGATACTGTGGCCATATCTGATTACAGATACAGATTATTGCTTTTGGCAATTTATCATAAAGGCACTGATGGCAGTGTCATATTTAAGGTCACGTCGAGGTTTATATATTTCTTTTTCAAAGTTTTAAGACTGAATTTTGTTTTAATATTTAACACGATACATTCAGAACACAGATCAATCTTCCATATGTGCTTATTAAGGTGTTTCCTTTCATGCTTAGGAAATGCATTAAAATCAAATATACCTTTTAAAATATTTTCATTAAAATGTCAGTGTTTATCTCAGTCTCACTAGCTAATGAACCACAGTGTACAAATTGCAGACAGCCAGACAAATGTTTTCAGGCAGAGGGCTCTTGCAAATTTTAAACACAGAGAAGGGCTTCATTCTCTAAAGAGAAGCTGAAGAAACTGCCCAATTATTTCCATCATTTGATGCTGCCTTCTTAGCCTCAAACCTCTTATGCCAGTGGTTTTTGACCTTAGATGCTTTTTTGTCCTCTGCTTACCCAGGTCTCAGCAGCGTTTCTCCAGATGAACCAGCAAAGGAATATTAAAAAGATGCTGGTGTGACTGCTGCTAAGGAGCAGAGCTGTGAGCAGGTTCCCTGCAATCACTGCTTCTTCTGTTCACTCATCTCCTGCTGCCATTTTTTTCTTCCTAATTAGAGTTTTTCTATCCATTACAGACTTTGTTTATTTCTACCTTTAATGTTTGCATCAGGAAATGTTGGACAGATGAGGCGAATGAGGGACTGTGAATGGAAGATGGTGACGAAGGACGAGACATGTGGGGGAAGCACAGGTAGCTACAGTAGATTGAATTTTTCTTTCTGGTGGTAAAAGCAGATTTGGAAAAATTGCAGAACAGATCTATTCAACAGCAGTATGGCAAGCTAAGCAACACAGGAATGGAGTGCAGCTGATGCGTCACAGCCAGGAAGGCAAGTGAAGCAGGAAAGATATATCTTGAGGGACAGCAATATGAATGAACAATAATGAAAGTACGAAGAACAGCCTAGAGGGGAAAAAAAGGCATTATCCAAACTTAAACAGCAAAATCCATTCCTTAGTTTCATTTGTGTAACAGTTCCACTGACACATTTAGCAAACTCTGTGGCCCCGCAGCTAATGCCCAGTTTCAAAATGAGAGCCACTCCCACCAAAATCACATCTGAATAACTGCCCTTAGTTTCTACCTTCCTATTTTCTGAACCACCTTCAAACAAGTACCTTTATGTGACTCCATATCTTCATTTCTAGTCCCAACCAAGGTACAAGCATACAATCCTTTTTATTACAGCTTGTCGTTACCTCCATTGAAAAGATAAATGCTCAAGAACCAAATATGTGTTCTCTGCTAAAGAACATATAACCACTCGAAGCCAACAAACCTTCCAGCTGTAGATCTGATTCCCTTTTAGGGTTGTTTATGTACAGAAAATGCTCACTGAGAAAGCTCCAAGTTTGTTTGTAGCAGGGCCATCTCTAGTGTTAATATTACACTTCCTCCTGCATCCCAAATATCACACACAACTTTGTAATGAGATTCATAACATAAGAATAAATTTAGCATAGAACATATCATTGCTGAACATTCTCTTTTAGTCAGAATATTTCCAGGTGTAAAATCTAGTCTTGAAAAGGACTGTTCTTACGCAGCTTTCCAAACCACAGAAGGCGTTTGCAAAGCCATCCTCATCGGCTGCCTCTCAACCACGGTACCGCACCTCTGCTAAATCCAGCACAGCTCTAGAGGCAGCTGGAGGGGTGGGGAACTGGCAGCTGCCTGCCTCCAGCTGGCAGGGAATCAGGGAGAGAGCTGCTGAAACCATTTTTCCCACAATCCCAATGAAAAAGTACTGCAGTGTAGCTTTTCGCTCAACCAGTAAATATTGGGGAAAAAATATTTACAGGCCAAAAGGAGAAGCAAAGAAAAAATGGAATAAACAAAAAATCCAGATCCAATATTTGCCCTGTATATCTTCTGTATACCTCAATATTGTAAAAATTGTGGAACTTAATATATGACACCTGAGCAAAAACAATAAGTATCTTTCTTTCAATATTGAGTGAACACATCTTTTATTGCACTTCCTTGGTCAGAGAAACCTGCAGAGAATAAAGTAAACCCTAATCTCATTCACCTATAATACCAACAACCTTCTGTCATGTCTTTCAAGATGGTGTTCAAACTTTTTGTCTTTCTACCACTTTAATTAAAAATAACTTCCTAATGAATGCAAATTGGCAAATATCAGCATCACTCTTCTGACCCCCAATATATGCAACCACCTATATTATAAGTCTGGTCCCTTTATTGTGCCATCAAAAGGAACATTAGCTGCATTTCAACAATGTAGTAAGTATTTTCGGGGTGCCAACATGATGAAACTACTGCAATGGTTCAAGGCAACAACTTTCCCTAAAGTGTTAATTAAGTGTCATTGCTCCTTTCTCAGACAACAAAAATAATAAAAGCTGCATGTAGACCTCTGTTAAAATAACTTCTCCAGGTTTATAATGAATCCTTAAAAGAGTTCTACTGCAATAACTTACCGCACCAATGCCAAAAGCAAACTGAAGGACATAAGCGTGCTAGCCATCACTCTGACTACCAAAGAAAAACTCCATCTGAAAGTGAGATGTGATTTATAACCCAAAGCTGCAAGGCAAATCCTGAGAGAGCTCAAGATGTCCTACTAATGGTATAAAGTGATTGCAGCCCATTATGGAGAACCTCTGCTAATATTAAAGCTTTGATCTGTGAGATGTTAATTCAGTGAAAATAGCTTTTAGCACTGCCATGACAGCAGAATGCCTGACAACTGCATCAGCAAGATATACTAGAGATTACATATGATATGTACAAGGGAGACAGAGACAGTGGTACTGAATGGCTTTTATCAGTATCAGTTTGGGATAACAACCTTCTCTGCCTCTAATAGCTAACAGCTAAATGTATACTGGGGCATTTGATCAGAAACTTAGCAAGGCTTCAGCATCCTCCACCATAAGCATACTCATGCTAAGCAAATGACGTTTACAGGCCACTTGGCATAAGAGAAGGGTAAAAACTGAAAAATAAAATGCACTGCAAGGCTAATTACCAGCGTCTGACAGTCATATACAAAAGGTGCCTTGAAACAGCTCCCACTGGGAAGCTTCACCAAGGGAACAAGAGAATAGGTATATTCGTAATGTCTACAGCTTCAAATCAGGAGAAACTGCAATCTCTCTTATAGGATAGGTATCTGGAGAATAAGGTCAAAATTCCAAAGGAGTCTGGCAAGTTGAAGACATGTCCTGAAATTAACAAAACATTCAGCAAAAGTGTGGCTGAGAAGAGCAATAAATCTGGAGAATGCAAATGCACAAGTACCAAGTGGGGAAAAACTCAGCAGTCATTGCAGTTTTGCAGTGAGCAATATCTGAATGCAAATCAGTAATGCAATGCTGCTCCAAAAAAGGCAAATCTTATTCCTGGATTTATTGCAAGGGCGTGCAATTCATGACAACTGGAATGAAATCTGTCAACTTTGCTTTGCTTGCTATCGATGGGCTTCTTCATCCAAAAAAGGCATCTACAACTAGATCTCCTGGGAAAAGTTCAAGGAATTAAGATTTTTAGAATTTACAAACAAACAAATGAGTCTGGAAAGATATAGCCGTTAATCTCCTTGTCATAAAATATCAAGGGAAATGTCATCAGCTCTTTCCCCATGTCAGAGCAGTTTCCCCATGTCAGTCTACAGAAGCAGGAGAAGAATCATCATTTTAGTCTGTGCCAGACAGACTCAGGGTTAATACCAGGAAAGTCTTTCTAATTATTTTGGCAATTAAACACTGAAACATGGCAAACTACAGGAATCTACTCAACCATAGGTTCTTAAGAACAGTGCCATTAGCTTCTGAGACAGATGGTCTCATGCTTACTTCAGCCTGAGTACAAGGGGTTAAGCTAGATGATCCTCACGTCCATTCCAAATCTGGACTCCCAGTCCTGCAGGCCAGCCTGGAAAACAGACTTCTGACACACGCCTGAGATTAGCTAAATAGCTGAAGTTCCTTTATTGCATCAGACACACATACACTAGAAAGTAGTTTTCAGTAAGACTGTAAAGGTTTTATAGCTGGCTAACACTATTGATAGATGTGCTTCATTATGAATAATGAAATTAATTCTTAGCAAACTTCTTACATTCTGCCAACACATTTATTTTTATGAATGTAAGCACACAGTACATGAAAAGACACAAAGTGATATGCCTAGGGTAGAGAATTTATTGATATGTGAGGCTCACTCTTTCTTTCCAATGCACCACAAAAGGTGGATAGATTTGGATATTTCCAATCAGCTACTGCATTTTTTTTTTAAAAAAAAAAAGGCAATAAAATATGATGTAGTAAACTATGTTATAATGTATATAACAAGCTAACCATCATACTCTTCAAAGCACAGCATAAAACCCAGTCTCACAATGTGAAAAAAACCCTAGTTTTGTCTGCCTCCCTTTAAATAAAAAAGTGAAGAAACTAGTTAGCCTCTGTGCAGTCATTTCTACTGTCATTCCCAATTGCACGTAGATATGCCATCAATATACTCTGAAAACTGGAGTGCCAGGTTTTGATTTTTTCTGGGAGATAGTTCCCTCTCTTCCCGCTGGCC
>JAVJGI010000050.1:105387275-105445314 GCA_035590275.1 Ibycter americanus | reverse complement strand
CGGGCGCCCCCCCCCCCCCCCCCCCCCCTTAGGTACAAATATATCAAGTTTTAAAACATGTCAAAACCTTCACACTTGGCTCATCAAAAGTGACACTAACAAGACAGTCATCTGATGAGATAATTTGCTCCTTACCAGATTAAAAAACAAAGCATCACAGATATATTTAAAAAACCCATTTTGCTGTCTGCCAAGCCCTATCACTTCAATGAATACAGTCCTCTTGACATTGAATAGTTTATTTTCATAAATTATTCCTGGCTGAATGTAGAGTTATCTAAGTGACAGAAGGTATACTCATGAGAAAACACAAGGGATCAATTTATTGCTATCTTTGTGATTATATCGCTAGCTCTCTGCTACCTTTGCAGCTGCTGCTGTCTTCACAGTTAATATAGCTGTTTTGCATTGAAAACCGTGTATTAACATAGTACAAAGTTGAAAGGGAGGGGGCTGCTTTTTATTCTTATTTAATACTCAAGAATCTTGACTAGTTAGTCACAACACCATTACAGAAATGAGTTAATGTTATATAGTCATTATATAGGATGTGTTGGTTATATAAAAAGCTCCCAGATTTTACCTTCTAAGTTGAAAAATACTTCAGTAACCATTACTGTAATGCAGCACCGCTTTAATTCAAAAAGGCCATCCTTATGTAAGAAAACCTTATCTATAGATTTTTTTCAAATTTTGTTTTATGTAAGTAACATTGTGACAACCATACAAAGTGCTAAAAAGTACCAAACATAATAAACCATTCCTTGACACGATCAGCATTTAATCCTGATAAGACACTGGTACTTCATGCAACTTGTCAGGTAAAACAAGATTTCACAATCTGAATATACTTCACCTACAAAGGAGACAAACAAGAATTACTGAAAGGAACACAAACTCTTCCTCCTCAGATCATCTCTCTAGTCTGTTTTTGTACTATTCAGAGCTGCAATAAAGAAGTGATTCCCCAAATATATTTGTACTATTGACTCACACTTAAAAAAGCACTGTATGGCAGTGGTGCAATGAAGACGTTTAAGATGTACAAACCAGTGTAAAACCAACTGCAGCAGGAACATCAAGGGGCATCACACAACATGTGATATATTAACCACTTTTAAATATAAAAAAGGAAATTGTACAAGACCAAATGTTATGCAAAAATTATTAGCATTTATTGACAAGAAGTCATACTTGTAAGCCATTTAAGCGGTCATATTTTTCAAATACATTACTATGAACATTTGACTATATTTGATATTTTAATCCATTATCAATAACTCTTTATTATTCAGATGTGTGGTTCCATTGATCTGCAGAAATTCCAGACATGGATTTTTCTGATATGTGAATACTAAGAACTATACATGAGGAATAAGATGAGAATGATAGATACCAAGTAGGCTCTTGTTACAACAGTTGCCTTTGTTTTTTATTTCTTCATTGGACTTTTATCATTCATGTCAGGCAGTTGTACACAATTTTCTATTAAAAATTATTCTCATTAAAAGAGCATTCTGAAAACCTTATTGAAGGTAATCTGGAAATGACTGATGGGTTCTTCATCTCCTACCACATTAAAGAAATGACAACAGAACATACTATGTATCATCAGCAGATTAGACTGTAAGTAGATAAAGATGACTTCCTAATCCATATGGTTAGATTTATGTCACTGATTTCAAAGTATAAGATGTCTTTCCTGCAAAAATTCCATTATTTACTGCTTAACGACATGACACCGCAAAGACTGACCTATGGGAAAAGATATTGAATTACTTTTAAATCCTCCAATGCTCCTTAATGCAGACACATTTTTTCGCATTTTAAAAAATGACATATTTTGTGGTTTCACTCTTCCTTCTCACATTTGTAATATTTCTTCATTGTGTTGCTATTAGGTGGACCAAATGTGTCAGCAAACACATTCTCCTGACATCTCGAGTCACTGGCTATGACACAGTTGGACTTTTCTCAAAGATTTTTTACTGTTGCTGCTGTTGGTTCAGCTACCCCAGTATCAACACCACCCGCATAGGAATTATGAACTCCTGCCTATAGTGGGTGCCAAAGGACCTCACAGTTACCACACTGCTGACTGCAAACACTCCAAGTCTCTATCACCTGTTTTTAATAGAGAAGGTCTGAAGGAGTAATGGGAAATTTCAAAAAAGAACCCTTACTTTGCCAAAAGACACCAAAGTTTAATTGTGTGGACACTCCAAAAATACAGAGAAACTACAGAAAATGATGTTGGTCCTTCCAGCAGAATAAATCGTATGATTCTTAAAAGCAAGGCAGTTTGAACTGTTTGCAATGAAAAAACCTCAAATGTGTGTGTTTTAATGTTGCTTCACTTTTGGTGAACTTTTTTTTTTTCTACAAATGGACCATTATTGCAGTGAAAGTAACGCCACTTTACCATCAACCGTTTTAGTTCTTTTAAAAATGCTAAGGGAAAAAAAAAAACCCCAATTTTTCCACCTAGAAACTCTGTATGTTTTCTTTAACTTTCTGTACTTACCCTTTCTGCTCTGGTTCTAGGCAAAGCAGTCACTTTAATCCAACAAAAACCTGCATTTCTGTAAAACAAGGCAATCTCATTTCCCCATTTTCTAACCTCCTCACTCAGTACTAACCCCTTACTGCCTTCCTTGCTCTGGTGTTTGCATTCATCACATCTATCGCCGCGACAGATTATTGTATTTATAAAACTGGAAACTTTCAAAAAATCTGTTCATTTTTTACCAAATCAGTTCCCTGATCCAGCTCACCACAGGACAACACAAAACCTAATGTTGGTATACAATAGCTAGTGGGAATAAATAAGCAGAAGGAAGGTGGGACCATTTCCATAGCAGAATTATTTCTTATGTTATTTCCTACACAGACTTGGTCTAGTGAGACCCAGATCAGCAAGAGCTGTAATATAAATGAAGTTTCCAAACTGAGCAGACATTCTAAAAATGTCACAAACCCAAATTCTTGGTATCCTTGTATGATATGATAAATGCTTTATAGTGGCCACATAATTAAGTCATGCACTCTAAATTAGCAACATGACCACTTTCTAGCCACAAAATGTATTTCTGCTCTCTAATGAAGTATTCCTAAAACCTAGCTAAGTGCTGTTAAGATGAAAATTATATTTTGAGCGAGTCTGTGGACAAAAGGCCGGGACTGATTTATGCCCCTACCCTTCTGCACCACTTCTGTAGGGCACAGATTACAGCAAGCTGCAGAACGCCCCTGTGTGGGTGAAAGGATGAGATGATCACCTCAGCCTCTAAGAGACAGGGCTATACGGTGATAACTAAAACCCCTTTCGCTTTGGTGTTTCTTTAGTGGTCTCTGGTGCTTCTTATGAAGACCTCAGGAAACAGAATTTTTTTATTAAAAAGAATCTATGTTACGGTATCAAAGACATGAATAAACAGATAATTTGTAAAGGAAGGGAAAGGCTGTGTTAGTCTGCTAATAAGCAAGCCTTATAGCTGTCATCTAAACCACAGTCCTTTTAAAGATCCATGTGCTTAAAAGTGTCTGTTGTCTTATTGCTGTTTTGTAATAGGCTTATTTCCGTCAAGTTAGGTATATAACGCCTTAATTTCCCTCTTAATTTGCTTGCTTTCTTTATATTAGAAAGCTGTATTCATTTCCTTTATACAATACTGCATTGTCACAAAGAGCAGCTCATACAACTTCCTAAATCTCTAATCAACATCAAATTTGTTTTGTTTTGTTTAATCGTCTAGAGACCAAAGCCACAGCCATTCCTTGCCATTTAATAAGGCCAGCTTGTAAATAACAGTTGGCTTTCTAAAGGATTCAGAATCTATAAAAATAGTTCACTGATAGTCATTAAAATATGTCCTGCAGATGGCTGCATAATTTGGGTTTCCATTTTGTTCTTTTCTTACATAACCTTTAATTTGTTTACTTTTTTCCCTTCTTGCAGTTTAAAAGACAAATCAACACATTCCCAATACTATTTTAAGCAGCTACATTTTCACATAATTTATTTTAATCTTTTATATTTTTAGAAACAGTTCAGTTAAAAGCCTTTACATTTCCAAGTACTAATTTAGCTCAATCTGTGAATTAGATATTTATAATAATTTTACAAAAATCCGACACAAAGCAGTTATGACTTGCCTGTTTATGACTCGTTGACAGAGTCAGCAACAAAACCAAAGAATCTTGTCATCATGATTTGAAGAAAATTTCCTGCCACTTACAGTCTACTCAATAATCTTAGGTCATTTAGATGTCCTCCCAAACAAACCACTCATTCTTCTCTTTATAAAATTTCCGTTTGAGATCTGCTTGCCACAACACATCGCTCAGTACAGGGCCTCAAAAAATTTTTAAAAACATACATTATGTTCAAATTTGGACAATTAATTTCTACTTTCTCTGTAACTATCTCTTCTAAGTGTTTAAAAAAATGTCTCAAAACCATGCTGGGCCTAAGTCTGAATTTTATGTCACATACAAAGCGTTGCAATTCACAATGAACCACAGGCTTTCATGTGCACTGTTCATCTTGTGTCAGGCACAACATCTTAGAAGAAAAAAAAGCAGCATCTTACATATCTCAGCAACGGAGACTATTAGACCTTGCAGATGACTAGGGTTCGTAAAGTCACTGCAACACAAACAGTGGGTGGATTTTGAAAAATGCATTCTTCCCTCTTCCCTTGTGCAGCCAAACACAACCTTGCTTAATCTGTGCCGAAGTGCAAATGAATGCACTGTTATGCATAATTTCTTAGTTTTAATATGAAAATCTGGGTGGTCTTCTAAATTTTTTTTAAAATCTAATCTATTTAACATTTGGGGCTACAAGTAAGGTTCCTATGTTTCTAACTATAAGTGTCCAGCACTTTGTTTTTCTGAATGCTGTAAGTATACTTGCAAACTAGAGACAACAAAAATGAAACACAGAACTATCTTCAGCACAGGAGAAGGATGTCTTTCTTTATCTTCAAAGACTGTCTGGGATCAGCAAAAAATGCCTGGGCCTAAAAGAAAGCACTAACAGTTGGTATATAAAACCTGTTGAAGAAAACTCTTTGGTCTTTTGCAATATGTGAGAGATCACAAAACTATGGAAGTGAATTTGTACTTTTGGAACAAGACAGAAATTTGGATAGAGTCTTTTTGTTCAAGGGACTTAATTAGCAGGTATCTACTGTGATTTCATGGTATTTGGGATATACAGTTCCCACCCCTACATCTTTCCTGTTCCCCTGCAAGGGAAAGTTTCTTCAATAACTCAATCTGATTTTCTTTTTTTCTTCTTCTTTTTTTTTTTAAACTTTTTCCCCCCTTTTTTCAGCTTTTCTCCTCCTGCTTAAAAAATGAAAGATCAGTTTTGCACAACATGAAGAGTTAGGCAAGGATTTTTTTTAATTATTTTTTCTTTAAATACCCCATGCATTAGAAATAGATTGTTGGTATGAGCTTTCCTTTAAAATGTCATGGGCAATTCTCTTCCTTGCTTTACCCCAACAGAGAAAGATTTTCATATCAAATATCTGGAGAGATAGACAGTCCTTAGCTCAAACCAGGAAGACTCTCTAGACCACCTAGTTTGGGGTCAAGGTCACAGAGGCCTCTCCTGTATCTCCTGCCTGAAAAATGACAGTTTCTGGTACACTGTCTGCTTTTTCAGATCTTGTTCCTTTCTTTATCCAGAACTGAGTTTTTGATAAAATACTTGTGAAGCAAAGCTATAAACAATATTGAAAAATTGGATTATCTATACATCCACTAAGGAAGGAAGACCAAAAATGCTATTGAGATGGAGGAGTAACATAGATTTGCTTTAATAAAAGAAATTAGTTTTTAAAGATGTAAAGCACCAGCAGCATTAAGCAGGTTTAACCTGTGATTTTCCACAGTATATGAGGATGCAGAGATGGTGACCAAGATCTGCAGGCTAATGAATTGAGCTTGACCAGGATTCTGGAAATACCACTTTTGATTTGGGCTTTCTTCAGCTTTGCAACTCAGTTTCTGTACCTGGTCCTAATGAAAAGAAACTCTTTGGTTGAACTATTTCAAATGTCTACATCAAAAGAACTCTACAGAAGCCAGATACTCTATTTACTTCACTTTAAATTTCATTGAAGAGCTGTTCTGAGGATAAAGGTAACTGACAGTAAGAAGAAGTCAGAAAGCTGTTTGAAAATGGAATTCCTTTATGTTTAATAGCACAAAGCTTCTAACTGTGCAAACAAGAAAGAAACACATGGAAATCATTGTTTACTTCGAAACCAATGAAACATTCAGAAACTCTCCATGCCAATACTTATACTAACTTTATTTGGTTTTAATTAAGGTATAGTTTATTTTCCTTTATCTGCTATTTTGCCTATTCATTAAAATTTGCAGATATTCATCTAAATACATGTTTTTCAGAATAGACTAGCAAGAATGAATTAAATGATTTGCCCATGACTCATCAGAATAAACCTGTCAGGAAAAAAATCCTTAGATTAGATAGTACAGAATGACAGTTTCTAAAACACATATCTCTGACCTCAGTTCAATATGGTTTTACAAGATAATATTTCTTCTTAGATCCCATCAATACACTAAATTCTACATTAATTTTCATTGAATTTGCTTTGCTATATTATCTTTCATGTAAATACAAGTTTTCTTGAAGCACATTCAGAAAAATATAACCTGCAAGCTAAATTCAGTTACCAATGTGCAATACACACATGCAAACCCACAAACCCTAATTCTAGCAAGGCTATGTTGCATTTACATAAAAGTAAGAACCAAGTGAGTTGAAATATTCCATTTCAAATACCCGTATGAGAAATGGTATATGAATAACTGAAAATGCAAAATATGTAAACTAAAAAGCTGAAAAAATAGGTAGGAAATGAGCTTGTCCACTATAAACTACTGTTGGTGTCTATGGTCTCACTACTAAAAACAAGGATATTCTGGGCTGTCCCATGTTCTCAGAAAATGATTCTTTAAAATATTCAGCAAATCAATATCAATTTAATTATGGAAACTTAAAACTCTTTTGGGCTTATGCAATTTACTTTTAAAGTATCCACTCAAATAAATATAGCTCATTGCATGTTTTTCTTCTGACCTACTTCAAATATTCAAAATAAAAACTACCTACCAAAGTAAATCTAAATTCTTAAAATACGTATTGACTGAACGTCTTGTAATTCAACCATCTCCCTAAGCCTCAGTTCAGCTGAATTGTCTGTAAAGAAGTTAAATAAAAATAGCAGATGCAACTTCAGTATGACCCCACATCTTCTTCTAATTTATATAAAAAGAGGAGATGTTTATGTTTCTTCATCCACCAAAGTCTTTGTGATACAAGATCTCATTTCATCATGTTATCTGAATTATAGCATTATCTCTCCCTGCTGAGCCTCTTGCGTGGAATAACAATGTCAGCATGAACTCTTTACCGAATTTAGCTTTCTGGTCGTGTTATCACAAATTGGTTTGAGTACACAGGCTGCAGAAATGGAGAATGACAAATCAAATAACCCACAAGGGAGAAGAAAGCTTTAATAGCTTCTTGCCTGTCGACTGGTTATTATAAGATGATGACAAACAGCATTACACTGGCAACTTTTCTAGACATTTGAACCATGCTTTAGAACAGATTAACTTGAGATCATATTTAAAAAGTCAGAGGTCTCAAAAGATGAAAAACCATACTAGCGAGTCCACCTAGATTAAAAGATTATTATTGTTATGAAAAATGAAACAATGATAGTCAAAGACTTAAAACCCAAGTAAACTGAAGACTCTGCAAACTCTGGAAATACACTCATCTAGCGGTCTAGTGGTGTACCTATTTACTCCAGTGTTAAAATTAAGGTAATCATTATTTTTTTATAAAATATCTCTTTTTGAAAAAAACTATATCCCAAGCAGGCAACCCTGGTTTTCTGATTTCTGACCTTTAATTTCCACATTAAGTGGAAGGGAAAAAAATTGAACAGAATAGTAAGTGTATCAGAAATTCTGCATTCATGCAAAGTCAGCACAAGGAAAAATGTATTATATCTTAAAAGTGCACTTTTTTCCCCTTTTAAAATTATAATCCATTTTTTCTACAGCATTTATGGAACATGGGCTCCCTCCAGTGGTAAAATTAGCATTCAAAAATCTTCACACTTGTTTATGTGCTTAATTGTATAGCCTAATAAACAAAATAACAGCCACACACATTGAAGGGTGGAAGTTCAAATCCCTTTTGGAATAGTATTTCTATTAATACTTTTTTTTTTTCTTTCCAATTATATCAGATATAGACAGCGTCTTTAATCACTTTATTACATGCGACACAAAATCTACAGGTTTTAAATGAAACATTTCAACATTTTAAGTTTCAAAACAAACTATTCCCTCCAAAGACCTGAGTTTTTTAATTCAAGCTAGACCTTTGTAAGAAGAAAATACATGATTTGGGAAATTTATGCACCATATATTTCACCAGTTACATTTTTTTTAAAAGAATCTACATAGTGTCAAAGCCTAAAGCGTATGATTGGCACCTCAGAAGAGTGCATTACAAATTGGTAAAATTAGTTCTTTAGGGAAGAGGAAGACACATCTTCCAATTCTGGCCCAGATTTGCTCTGTTCCTGCTCACCCCAGAATGCAAGATACTTTTTCATTCTTGGAGCCATATCTATTCAAGATACTGTGATTCACTTACATAAGTGATCCTGGTTTTGTCTAATCCCAGAGAATGCAGCTTACAAGAAAGCTGCCAGCTTTGTTACAGCCAGTTTTACCTCCTGATTTGCTCACTACAAAATACTTGTATTTACAAGCTTCACTGCAGCACAGCTACATTTTGCCTTCCATTTTATTCTACTCTGCTTACTTTTCTCTCTATACTACGCAATGCTGCATACCTAGCAAAGACAGTGTCTAAGATAAGCATCTTGGTGAACATCTGACTGCTTGGAACCACAGAGTAGTTAAGCCACAAACTAGCAAATCACTTCTATGTATACTTAATTTTAAACATGTTATTTATTTTGCTTTTGTGGAACCGCTTTTCACTTAAAGATAACCTTTGCTCAGAAGAGGTACTAGATTTTGATCCTCATTAATGGGGGTTGGACTACATGATCTTTAAAGGTCCCTTCCAACCCAAATTATTCTATGATTATAAAAATAAAGGACTGGAACAGATAGTCATTAAAACTCACAGTAAGACTCCAATATAGGTGAAATCATTAAGTCATATAAAGTAATGCTAGCCTGTCACAATTATGTTGGCTCTCCAGGGAATTCTCTCCTTCAAGAGGACCTCATGTGGAGGTTTTACTTTTTACACAAAGAAATGGGAAGCTTGAACACACAACTTCCTTTAATTTTATAGTCTACACTATGCCTACTATAAAGCAAAATGCTGATTCAGGCATCAGCATTCCAGATAAGAATATTTGAAATGACCCAGTGGAAGAAGCAATTACATCTAATCACAGTTTTGTTTTGGTTCTCCTGTAAACACAATCAGTAACATATTTTTAACATCTGTTCTGCAAATAAATAAATAAATACATTTTTAAAAAGGCAATTTCTTCTCTCCCCACCAAACCACCAGCTTGGGAGCGGGGGGGGACGTGCAGGGGAAAGGGCGTATTGGCATGGCGCAACATCTGCAGAAGAAATTAGTGAGAACAGAATAAACTAAGCACAGGCAAGTAAAGCAAGACACAAGTAGAGCTACTCTGGCTGAAATCTCAGGAATCATAAATTGAAGTATTCCAGCATTACTTGGGGAACAATGTCACCTCAATTGTGACTTGTTTCATTGGATTGTTTGAAACAAACTGTTTTCTAAGGGGGAAAAGGGCATAAATTGGCGTTTGCTGCTCATCAAAAAGTAGGTACATTTTATCTGTGCATTGCCACAGTTTTATAAATAGGTATGCACAAGGAAACAATGTAAATGCTATCAGTTTCAATACAACCTAGTATATTAATTCCTCTGATCTATCAGCATGACACATGTTTTGCCATAGAGCAGAACCTCTCATTTATTCACAACCCCTGTTTCCTGTCAGTTACTTTCACATGATCATACTTTCATACCTTCAGCATCACTCCCAAAAAGTTTTTCCACTTTAATATTCAGATATAGAAGATGACTCACAGAGATGAATTTGTGGTCATCCTAACAGAGAACACAAAACCACACATGGATGGGAAGGATCTCAGAGGCCCCATAACCACTGTTTCATTGACCTTAAATTGGTATGTGTGACTTGGGAGTGTTAGCAGTTTGCTAACAGGCATCTGAGGCACAGAAACAGCTGTTTTAAGCTATCCACATGTATTGAATGAATGTAACAAGCAACCAGCAGGAAGCCCTTGTATGCCTCCCACTTTCACTAGGATTCCTTCTTAGCCTTTGCCCAGCAGGGTATGTCTAGTAATCAACTCATCACCCTTTGAGGTTAATGCTAGAATATCACTGCCTTTAATAAGAACGGAGACAGATATGAGAGAGAGCATTTATGGGACCATCTTCTCAAACTTTGTCACAAAGGCAGAGCTGACCCCAGACACCACCAGCAGCAAACATAATGGCTGAATAATCCCTTCCCATACAAAGTCAGATTTCAAAAAGTTTTTAGCAGATAGCTCCAGGTTACCAGCTGTGTGATGCTCAATGAAGTAGAGAGAGCAAGGTCCTCAGAAACTTTGGGAGTTTGACTGAGGTAAGCTACCAGGAGCGCAGGTTGTTTTCCACCTTTCCTTAGAACAAGCACATGGAAGCTTCTGCAAGCCTTGGGAGAAAAAATCTGATACCAGGCGCTAACAGAAGATACACAGTGATGTTCCTCGTGCATATCACAGACAAGACACAGGAGATTAAAGGGTAGCAAGGGCCCTCGAGAGAGCAAGCACAAGACATTGGCAGAAGCTTAGAAAATAAGGGCACAGGGTGATACCGGAGGCCCCTAGACTACAAATCACAAATGGTCCACTATGGATCACTGGAAGAATGAGACCTTGACAGCTGGCTAGAACTGGGTTTAGGACAGTACAAAGAGAACAAAGAATTTGTATATGACATATGTAAAATATCCCACATGCTGTGAAAATAACAAGAAGGTATAAGACAGTCACAGGCTGTAGAGGAAGAACAAAGGAAGAACAGAAAGGAAGGAATGGCTCCAACCTTATCTCCTCCAGTAAAAACACCATGCTTGATTTATCTCTTCTTGTCTTCCCTCACCTTCAGCAAAGGACATACTTTACTTTTTCACTTGCCATTTACCACACTTTGTCACTGCAGCTCTATGGTCATCATTATTCTTTTTGTTATGGTATCGGGTTAAGTAAATAAGAACTTCAAAAAGCAGTGCATATGCATGTCTGTATTTTGCTCCAGCCCTCCCACATGATACCTTGAATGACTTCCCAATACCAAGTAACACTAAACTTCAGCACAATAGAATATTTAGTAAGAGCACAAATGCATTTATTCGCTTATGAAATACTTGGTGATAACATTAGACTTTTCCTTCTTCCCTTAGCTTCCTTCGCTAGGGTTAGATACTATGACTCCATTAACATGCCCTTGAGAGACGGACTGGTGTAAAGTGGACTTGTATTTAGGAAATAACTTTCTGTAATATCACTTTCAATTTCTTTGTAACACGGTCTGAGTGCTTAGTGCTTTACGGGCTCAGGACATGGAGTGCTGCAATGGGATTATGTTTCTTGTAATTTTCTATTAGTTTCCTGTAGCTTGATCAGAAAGCTTAAGCAGGAATAAAGCAGTGATGATGTACAGCTGCAGCAGACAGTGAGTTCCTGCGACCAGGAAAAAAAAATCACTGATTCTTAGGAAAGATGGGGAAAAATTAGTCTATGAGATATATCCACCTGTGTAACTCACTGCTACAGAAAATCAGTGAGTTGAGTAATGTAAAAATTTAAAAGGCTACAGAACTTTATGGCCTCTAATATTATTTGTTGTATGTGCTAAAGTAACGTAATAAATGCACAGTCTATGCTTCAGAACAAAATACATTGTTTTATTTATACAAATTCTGCATTATTTTGTTTTTTACTTCTTTGAGGTTGGTTGGTTGGGGTTTTTTGCAATGAATGCCAAACTGGATGAACTCTGGGCCAAAATTCAGTTTTACCTGTATGAAGTATCTTCATTAATTTGTATTGAATTCTTGAATTGCTTCAGTTACTTCCCAAAATACAGTGAACAAGAACTCAGATACCCAGCTGCTACCTAGCATACTGATGGCTTTAAGCACTACTCTAAGAAGCAGAAGACTACGTTTTCTCCTCAACAGGAGCACAGTACACAAATAATCAAACCAACATGTTAGAATAAGCTTTGCTGTACAGTAATGTTAACTGTCATCCCCAATAACAGTTACTGAGGTTGTAACTTCTTTTCATTCATGAGTTACAATCCAAAATTGACAACTTCTTCCTATGTCACAGAAGCACTGAAAAAAAATCCAAAGTATTGTGAACTGTTGATTTTTGGTTGTGCAAGTAAAATTTGAAAGTTGGAATACAATTTTGTACTTCTTTCTTCACACTGAAACAACTGAAATATTGTATTAATACAGTGCCTGCTGGATCAGAGACCAGGACTCTCTATAGACCAGTGATTAGTTACCACTGAGGGAAATCTGATTTGAGTCAAATGAGCATTTAAGCATTATATACATAGTGGATTGGCTTTAGAACTGGAATGACAGGTGCTCTATTATAATAGTGCCCTGTATTAGAAAGAGATAAAACGTATTACATCAGATTTTGCAGGGGGAAAGCAGAGAAAATCTTAGATGGCGAATTCTCAGTGCATGTAGGTGAGATAGGTATCTGGATGCTCTGTGGCTGTGGCACTTAGGAAACAGTGTAAAGAAACTGTGTACATGAATTTATTCTGCTTGTGCTCTACCCAGCAAGAAGCTATGTGGCTGCATTAGCACCTGATTCAATACATCTCACCTATTACCTTGGGCTTTACTTTTATGCAAACTATGGATATGGGGCTTCTGACTGACTAAAGATAGGCAGAACAATTTTCTATCTGCATTCAAAATCATCACCGAAGCATACTACCGGACACCCAAAGCTTTCAGAACTCAGTGCTTCATACAAGGAGGTTGCTTTTAGTCTCACTGCAGCCAAGAGCCTGACAAGCTGATGAAACTTCACTTTCTTTCAGTATATGGCACAGGACAAATCCACATTAATATTAATGTAGCAGTCCATAAATAAAAAGTAAGATGATATGAAGAGATAGCATTTAAAGAAAGAATATAGGTCACTGATCTTACTGTGTTTTTATCATCTCATGGTTATTATCTCTTGACTTGTTATGACATAAAATTTTACAGCTCACAAATGTCTTACAAATTAAGCAGTCATTAAATGGCATTTATTTTTCTGTGATAAAATTCAACTGAATAAAAGATGTACAATTTTGAGTACACAAGAAATATCATGAAACAGATTTAACATCAGGTTCTGCAGGTTTAAGAAACTCATATAATTAGGTCAATGCTCCTACCATTCTTAATTTCAAGTGTTATAATCTTGAAACTGCAGAAAACTAATCAGTCCTAATAGTTACTGTAGGTTACATTTCAACAGTTTATGATCTATCTACTGAGGTGTGTACCACATCACATATTCCACCTTTGAATGTAAAGCAATAGGTGTTCATATTTTTCATTTCTTAAAAAAGCAAAAGGCATTGGTATTCCATGAAAGCCATCTACCAATCCAAGTTAAAGCCTCAAATATTTGCCTTTCTGCACAGAGATTAGAACTCTTAATTCATGGGGATTAGTAATTCAGGTTTTTTCTTTGATCACAATGTAAATTCATTGTAGACTCATACCTCATGATGATCCATCTGTTAAGTTTTTCTCTTTAGTAGCTGTTAAAATTAGGAGAGGATTTGTTGGTGGGTTATTTTTATTCACAATCACATTAATGCAAGTCCTAAACTAATCAATTTGCATTATGTAGCCTTTCATGCAGTTTGCACAGATTTACAGCTTCGTTGCTTTATCTAGTTTTATGCCTGTGAGACAGCTGTTAGGCATTTAGTTAATCTAATTCTAATCCCCAGGGGGGTTCTGGTTTGTCCATAGAAAGGTATATGCATGGACCACGTTTTACCATATGAAGTATCTTATGTTACTTCTATTTAATTTACTTTTTTCTTTATGATTCCAGATTCAAAATTTTTGTGAAAAGGTTCAATAGAACTGTCTGAATTATCAGAGTGTAACAGCTATTGGCTACAGTTTGCTTCTAATTTTAATTTTCTCATGGGTATGTTTAACATCTCTTGTATCTTTCAAGCCTATCATGCCGATTTCAAGGGGTAGTAAGCAAAGATTTTTTTAATACATTCAATTTACATACAGCTATAAAGCATTTTCTGTTCAGCGATTTTGTTTCTTCTGCCACTTAAACTTTTTCTCTTATCTTTTTTTATGATACTTAAAGAAATGAGGGAAAAGAAGAGATTAAACCTTTCCTTGTTTGATTGTGTTCCTGCCAACAGATCATATCTGCAAAAGACCATTCAGCTTTCTCATTAAAATTCACAGTCCCTAGATGACTAAACTTAATTGGCGAGAAGTCAAGGAACATAATTGTTTAAATTATGAACATTTCTAAAAACAGTGCATTATGATGAAAGTAATTTATTTATATTGTGCCATTTCATTATGATTGTACTTTCAATGGATATTTTATCTTGCTGTTAAAAAGGTACTAAAGTGAAAACCTGACAAAAATGAAACAGCTTAATCTGCTGAATACTAACAATTTCCAAAGCAAATTTATTTTCACATAGGAACTGAATTTAGATTTTTCAAAGTTAAATGCATTTTTTCCTGATGCTATTTATATACTTGAGTGCAGGACTGCTTGACAGCTAATAAACAAGCTTATATTTAAACAAAAAGCCAAGATAAAATACTAGCTATATAATAATTGATAAAAATTCTGCCTCTGAGCTTCAGCAAATAGCTCGCTTTAATAATGAAATCACAGACTATAAATGATAAAGCTTACAAGCCGACAGAAGATTGTGCTCCCACTTAAATTAATGGCAAAGCTGTCCAGACCATCTCTTGCCCCATCTATCCAGGCCATAGCCTGGCCTTAATCAAATCACGCTCTTATGAAATTGCTGGCTTGAGCTGACCTCACGCATCTTTCCTTTGTAATCTAATGTGCCTAGTAAGGGTTGAGATTAGTCTTTTGCTAACTCTGTCTATACACCCTTGCCCAGACTTGTTCAGCTTTGGGCATGAGTTCACCAGTGAGTGGGCAGACAGAGGGCAAAGTCACCACTTCTGTGCCGTTAGCGTAGGTCAGTGAGTCATGTCAGTGTAGCGGCGTGAGGCTGGGCATCCACTGGCACCCAGCGGCATGGGGCTGCAACGCGCCTGTGCTGATCTGACCCTTGGAAAAAGGTTTAAGAGGATGGGGAAAAAGCAGGAAACGAACCCCAGGCAGTAGAAGCACCAGCTTCATCCTTCAGTTCCCTGCAGGGACATGTTTTTCTGTTTATTTTCAGCTCCAGTTTGTCAGGGAACCAGACTCCCTGATGCAGAGCGCAGCAGTAGCCTAGAGTAAATTTTGCCTTATACAGCTTAACCCAAGTTTTTTCTTCTTTCAATCCAGACAAAGCCTCCTTCCTACTTCAAGTCCAGGTCAGAAAAATAACTTACCTTCAGTTAGTTTAACAAGAGTCTGGATGCACTCAATGCTGGCAAGATGAATTCAGAAGTCACAGTCTGCATGGCCCACATATCAGCTTCAGAAATCAACAGCTGCCTGGGATTTCAGCAGGACTGTTAAACCTTCCTATACTGCCTTCACTGTTGGTGAGAATTTCTCACACCTGTGAAGATCTTCACCGTTCCTGCAACACTGGATGTACATATCCCTAGACCATGACAGTCTAATGTGTTTCCTGGCAAGACACAAGGCCAGCTAAGCAACATATGCTCCTTCTGTCTTGCTAGTATTTGCTAACCAGATGGTATTCAAAGAATGCAAGTCAGTGATGTTCTCTGTTCATCCATCTGTCCTGAAATTCTCACAGCCTAAAATGAGTACACTTTCCATCTCTAAACATTAGGAGTCACTAAAATACAAGGTGGCTGTGGTAAAATAACAGTAAGATGAGGTATACACCCCATAAGCAAGAAGCCATGCAGAAAAGTAAATAAAGCTTCCCATCCTATTCTTGATTCATCTCCTTGCAATTTGCAGTACAGCTGCTTTGCAGCATTACTTTGCATCCTGAGATCAGCTGGAAAATATTTGTACTAGATTGTTAATTACATTTAATCTGCTGCATTTCTTCAGGCAAGGACCACAAGAAGCAAAGCCACCAAAATGACTTTCAGAGTAGGCTACCATGAGTACTATTTCAGCCACATAAAACATTTAATCTTAGTTTTACTCCTCCTTTTATACTGCTTAAAAATTTAAATTAGGAGATGTCCAAGCTTACCAATGCAAAAAGCTGAATTTTATTTTCAAAACTGGACACATGGGTGTCATTCAGCTGAGCTTTAATCTCTGACCTTTCTATCTGTTAAACAGTACAGAAAACACATCCTTCTACCAAGGATAGTATCTTCCACAAGAAGGTTAGCTGATTCAATTTGCATTTATAAGTAAAATTATTTATTTATAATAATATTATTTCAATCAATTGTGTAAGTCAACAGCTAACTACAGGCAGAGATCTCCACATAACAGCTGATTCACTGCTTTTGCTTTGCAAGTGCACCAGTTCCTGATGCTTGCTTGGGCTGACACCTGGTTAACAGTCTTATCTTTGTCTTTGCTGAGCTTGGTTTTTAAATTACTTCAATGAAAAGATGGAGTTGTTCAGCTTCCTTTCCAAAACTTACATTTATTTCCCTTTCCCATCTCCCTTGGATCTGAAACAGATCTATGGGAAGAGAACCTAAAAAATAAATTGTTAAAACATTGCCTCAGCATTTTCTTTGCTCTTTATTTTTACAGAATCTGCTTCAAGACTCTATCAAATACTGGTTTTCCCTAAATTTTCAAGCTTTACTCAGTCACTAAGACAATTTGATGAATTTCCAATGATCAAAACAACCAAAATATCTAAATCTTCAGTTTATTATGCATAAGATGTGCTTTGGTGCTTTTCACTTCATTTAGTTATATAAAGGGTATTTTTCCCATTTTTGTTTGGAAAAATGTGGCATACTGTCCCCCAGGAACAAGAAGAGATGAAGAGCAGGATTTATATCACTTTGTCAATCTAAGCACTACAAAGTCAGAAAAATAATTTTAGGAAGAACAATTGAAAGAAATTACTTATATTTTCCTGAGCCTGCACAATTTCTTTGTATGATTTATTACAGGTGTGAAAATCCACTATCATAGCAGGGAAAAGATTTCATCCTTCTGAGTTTTCAGAGGGTCAATGAAAGGTTTTACAAAATCCCTGGGAAATTAGATTTTTAAGAAGTTATATTTTGAGTTACTATACTTACATATATGCATATATCTAATTTCTAGGCTATCTTTAAAGTCAAATATTTCTTCTTTACCTTCTTTCCTCTTTTATTTCTAACTATGCTTGCAAAGCTAATTTACTGGTGCTAATCTTTACCCTTTGAACAAACACAGTCAAAGAAAAGACCTAAGGAGCTACATTTTCACACAATAAGGTGCACTTCTCCCTTCATTCCCTCCTGTTCAGCTGATCTTGTAGTCCTTAGGAACTTTTATACAGATAATAAAGGATATTATGGAAAAATAAGCATATTTTTTTACTAGAAATGGTAACATTTCTGGTTTCTATAACGTTTACAGCGTCTGAACTTAAGTTTTACTTAGTCATGGAAAAAGTTAGGAATTAAGATTACAGCTGTTTATCAATATTTGAATAGCTACAGTTAACATAGGTGCATTTTGTACGATTAAATTTTTACATATGATTTTGTTACCAATGACAACTACTATTACAGTAGTCTTGGACAGACTATTACCATGACAAAGTCTTTGCTATTTAACTACTGCTCAGCATTTCATAGGAAATTAATTTGATGGTTTTATTTGGGCATCCATTGGACAAGCAACCACATTATCTTTAAACCAAATCAAACAACCCCCTGGAGCTAGCAGTAACTGGGAACGATTAAGAGATGAATACCTTTATATGAATAGCTTTACCTGCTCTTCAAAAGACTTTCTCCTGTAGTACCAACAATTAGTGTTGATCATTTCAAAATCGTAAAATTCATTCAAAGCTCCACATGCACAAGGACAGTTCAAGTGCAGAGAACGTTACACTTGGAGTATGCTGAAGTACACAGAGTCTGCAGCAAATGGAATACAATTTTCCTGACAGTTCAATGACTGTAAGAAGGACCAGATTTTCAGACACATTAGCAGGTCAGAAAGGGGTTTCATATTGGGAGACTGAAAGCAAAATTTAAAAATGCATTTTAGTTTTAATAGGTGCTCCAAAATGCAGATAAATGCTTTGTTAAGTTAACAAAGGAGCTAAGTTAGATGCCTAACACAAACTAAAAGGCAACTCCCTCTTCTGTACCTGTCAAAGCAACTAGGTGTCCTTAGTAACCCAAAGGTAGCTATTTGGATATTTGGGCATCCAAATACCTTCCAAAACCTGGCTTTCAGTGCCTGGTACTCTTTCAGAAAATTGAGAAGTGTGTAATTTAGAAAACTCTCTTTTCCTCAGCTTGTGAGGTATGAAATTGAGCTAATCTGAGAACTTAAATTCCCTGGCTACATTTCCCCGTTGCTAATTTAGCACAACTTCTTCAAAAGGATTTTTATGTGCAAAAGATACCTTTATGTATGTATGAGGACACCTTTGTATTCTCCTCTTGCAACAAGGAGAGTACATGGGTTGAACAAGTAAAGCACCAATACAAACTTGGCTTATTTATGATATAAGAAGGAAGTAAGCTATTTTAATCCTTAAATGAGGTGGCTATGCCTTTTGAACACTCCATAGGGAGGTAACTACCGTATATTATATTTATATGTGCACAGTAAGTATACAACTGCTCAAGATGTTCCAGTGTCATTGCTAGAAGTGATAATGATATATGATGATGTATCTGTGCTGACAGCTGAAGGAGAGAGACAAATACTCATCTGTAAAATGTTCTGTGAATGCATAACCTATGGTACTATATTATACATCAAATGCTTTGGCCTGAGCTGAATTAAGTGTGATCTACAGCTAGCATTCATTGTACCTGACAGTTCAGTAAATCTGTATTTTGGCCCTATGAGAGAACTGAGAGCAGTCTTCCTGTTCACCAGGATCTGAAGAAAAAGGGTTATACACTAGCGGCAAAGATTAACCCTTAGGAAGAACTTTAAGTCATTTTTAGAGTGCACTTGGCATTTTCAGAGAATACTGTAACAGAAACTCTAACCACCAAGGACACCGAACCTTTCAACACCTGTACAAATAATTAACTGTTTGGAAGAGCCCCGGTGCTTTGCCCTAACAGAACTGTTCACAACATTTCCACCTAATACTGAACATAACATGGGAGTGAGGATGCAGTACATATGGTAAAGGGAAGAAAAGGAAGTATGGATTCAATGTCTTACACTATGTTAATACTTAAATTTCTGCAGATATATTCTAAGTGGCTCACATTTTTCTACATTTATATTTAAACAGATTTAGCTTTGATAGGGGAGGTGAGAGAAAAGATTCAAGAACAATGTAAATCAGATGAAGGTAAACATTAGATGAGAAAATTTGCAAAAACTATTTTAGCTCATGTATGCAGCCCTCAATGTATTTGAATTTGAAATAAAAATACTTCAGTGATGCAACTAGTTTACATGATTATCTAAATCATATGCAAAATACAGAGCTCTACTTGAGGATAAAAAATAAGCTGGAAAATGTCAAGAAGGCAGCCTCTGTCAGATAATTGTAGGTCTGTTGCTTAACCAGCAGAATACAAAATTCAGGGCACCAAATTAAAACAAATCATATGCTTTCAAATTTGAGAAGCTATTTCAGTTTTTTATGGTATCAGAATAGTAAAAGGAACACTTATTTCATTGGCAAAGTATACACCTACCATTAATAACAATAGAAACATTAACCACACATTTCAAATATGAAATAAAAATATGGAAGCACAGGCATTTTTTTCCATGAAAAGACAGACATTTTTCTAGTACATAAAGTGCCCTTCTTTGGTGATACTCTTATCTACAATGTTTCTACAGGTATAAGTACTAGGAGTGCTAGGATACCAATAAAATCCTATTTTGCAAAACAGAGTAAGGAAGTTTGATTTTGAGAACCTTTTTTTTTATCAAAACCTCCTCTAAATTAGAAGCTCTTTTTTCTTCCACAAACGTTGATCAGTTTCATGAAGTTGACATGAACTGTTATGTGAATTAACTTTTTTTTAAAGATGTGAAATTCAGAGGTACAAGAACTGTACAAACACAGTACTATCACAGTTCTACCAATATGTTCTTCATCATGAATTACAATGATACTTTTATAGTAGAGAAAGTGCCAAAGTGATTGACTCAATATGCATTCATAAACAGATACAGGGAAATGTCTACACTTCATGTCATGTTCCAGAGAAACTGAAGATTTGATGGCATGGCATTCTTTACAGTAAATTTGAACAGAGTTCTTCTAGTCAAGACACAGATTTGAAGATATACATAGATTCAAGACATACAGATTTGAAAGGAAATAAATAAAAAACAAACAAACCCACCCTCCTGTTTCTTGGGAGGATTTTCCTAAGCTTCCGTAACTTTAATTATGACTGCTCCTTGATATTTTTAAGCTTTTCAGTTTATTAGCTTTTTTCTTGAATAGAGTAGTAGTATAATCTTTACAAGCTGAAAGACATAATTTTAATATAAAGGGCCACATAAGCAGATCAACTCAAAAAGTGACACAAGAATCAGTAATTCACATTAAGGAAAATAATATATAAAGTCACAGCTGTTCCAGGTCTGGGTGTCCTTACTTCAGCTACAAAAATGGGATTTCAATTTTTAAATACTTCCTTTAGAAAACAGTGATTTTTATTTTTTTTTTTAATTAAAAGCAGCCTTACTCACATTTTGGCAAGTTGGTAATCAATTACAGTATTGTGAAAAGAAGGATATCAGGGCTGCTACTTTTCATCAACAGCATCTGATAATGTCATGTCCTAAATGAATAGAGTGAGTTGCTGCTTTCCACAGTTTCATAGTTTGCACCACAGAATGCAGTCAACAGCTCTGTGATGAAGAAGGTATATTCCATAAGACATTTTACTACCTTCCTGACTGTGCCAAGCCTGGATCAATCAAAACCAGTCACAGTCCTTGGTGTTGGGGTGAGAATTTACTTCTTCAGGAATAAAAATATGCCTTCAAGCACACTATAAAGAGTATAAACCAATACCACATTCTGCCTTACTGAACTGATTAACTACCCCCCCAAACAAAGTAAAAATCTTCTACCTACCTAAGTAAAACAATTTATCAAAATTAAGATTTATGGCATGTGAGCTCCTATATCACTCAGAAACAGTGATACTATTTTTTTAAAAAGCTTTGTGTACAGACACAATTCTGTTGATGCTTTCAAGAATTCCAAATAATGTCTTATGATTAACATCAGGAGACTCATTATTGAGAGTGATTCAAGTATTACTTTACCCCATATGCCATATAGGGATACATGCCTTATATATGGGCTTAATATAAATGCATATGCTTATTTATAAGAAACGTCTGGTTGAAATGAGTGGGATTACTAAAAAAAGTAAAGTTACTGCTCACTTTATACCTTCACTGGATTAGAACCTTAATTTTTAAATACTGGAGAAGGGGGAGTTCTGATTTTTATCTTTAAAGCAGTGCTTCTAAATGCATCACATAAAATCAATTATAATCAACTTTAATATAAAAAGCAAGATCACAATTACTATTTGCAACTCTCAAGCCTGTTTTAAATTATCTGAAATTATGACTCTAGTTATTATTGGTAGTATTAAACTGCCCTGCCTTAAATCACTTTATTGTATGGTCCACCATCATTACAAAGATCAACAATAATTAAATAATGATCTAAGAGTTCATTGTTATCTGTAATCGATATCAACTGCAAATAGTAATTAGGGCAAGTACTTAAAAAGAAAGACAGTTGCTAATCATGGTTATCTGACTGAATCCATGACTTCTAAAGGCAAGTTCAGATTGACAGCACCATCTCACAGCTAGTTTCTGATGTAAAGAACAGATCAGGTGTATAAAGCAACATGCTCTTTGGAACTGAACAACAGGAAGATACTTGTGGCCAAAACAACACTTAAACAGCTATTACCAATATGCATGGGGGAAAAAAGAGTCAGAAAAACATATTTTAAAGCTATATTCATAATAAAAAAGATTAGGTTTCTCAAAAAAAAACGTTAAACAAATTTGGGTTTTTTCTTTCTTTCTATGGATTTAAAAGGAAATCAGGTATCATGGCAGAAACAGAAGTCAGGTACAAAGAGATAACCATATATTCCAGGAACTGATGGGTGATTTAATCAGTTTTTTTTTTTTTTTTCCAAGAGAAAGATTATCTTTCAATAAATTAATTACTAATCTTTGCAAGGGCGTAACAAGAGTTCTTCTCAGGCTATATTATTATTCCTCAAGTAAATGATAATATGAAAGCCCTTTGTGAATTCCTAGTCTTAGGATAACTCAAGATACACAGTGTACCTTCAAAAAGAAAAACAAAAAGAAAACACACATGTGGATCAGAAACCAGTATCTAATTTATGTTCTACAGCACAATAGAACAGTAAGTATTTAAATACAGGTCTTAATATTTAGGTAACCATTTTTTCCTGAATTTATATGAGCACCATTTGTGTCTTTTCTCATACTTCTACAGGCACATACCTTAAAGCTTTATAACATAAAGATCATTTTTCCATATGAAGAATGGTCAAATTAGTACTGCTGGATTCTCTATAATTAATACAAAAAAAGAAACCTATCAACCCCAGAGATGAAGATTTAACAAATTCTAAACATTAGGAGCATCTGGAGAATTACTGAGGGAAGCCACATGTTGACCCCTGTGCATAGCAGAAGTCAAGGAGATTCCTGTACCTTGCAAGCAATGTAACTAAAAATGTTTTTTAGGACCTCAAAAAATTTTCACCTGCCCTGATACACTAGTCTATTGGTATTGGTATGTTTCATACAACTATACATTGAAGAACTGGTCGTCAAAAGACAATGTAATATGTATATTAATGATGACATAGATTGGACTTCAAGACTTCAGAAAAATGCAGATACAACAAGTATCTATGATGCAGAAGATCTTCAATTACAATCTCATGTTCTGTCATCTGTTCCTAATATTCTCCATTTTGGTGCAGTTTGATATTCAAAAGATATCACAGACATTTACTTGTTCCATTGTGCCACTGCAATGGAGTTCACCTATGGATCTATTTGACATAATACTGAAGACTTGTTTGTGTTACAAGCTTGAGGTTTTTTCTGATTTTTTTTTCAACTTGAGTAGACACTGTCATTCTCAGATCTAATATATTAGGCAAAAGATCACTCAAGTCATTGACAGCATAAAGCACCATAAATGATGGCAGGTGTCTCAGTATAAAGTGATGTTTATGTTATTTTTCATCTTCTTTTGATGTTTTTAATCAAAACTTATGCTGGCACAAAACAGTCAAATGGTGTCTGAGGATTTAGAAAAACCTTCCATTTTGAAAATGATGGAAGTCTATTTTACCTAAAGGCAGAATAGGATGAAAGCTACATAAACTGTTTATGCTAAGGATGTGTTTGCTTGTTTGTTCCCACTTAAACACAGATTTAAGTATTTTTTCACGATGTTGGAGAGCATACATAGCATTAAGTGTCTTCAGAAAAAAACACCAGGACTTTCAGGGGAAAAAATTCTTCGCCTAACCTGAAGCCCTCTATCTGTGAGGCGGAGAGGACTGGGTCTGAAGAGATTCTCAATGCATATAGTCCCCACCAGCCTGTCAGATCATTCCTGAGACCTGACCCAATAAGCATTCACAGCGGTGTCTGTATCCAAAAAAACGGGAAGGCTTCCAGCCATCAACAGAACACTTTGGTTTTCTTCTGCTGGGGAGCTTGGACATTCATGACAACTGGCTTTGGGCTAAACTCGTGCCTTCTCAAAAAAGACAGGTCACTAAGTTTGCCTCTACTGGCTAGAGGAAGATGCAAGCGTAATAATTTTTTTCTTTACACCACCTGCGAATAAAGGCTGTATTATGAGGCCTCTGAAAACTGAACATGCACAAGACCGTGAGTGCTATAATGTATTAGTTCATCCAGTGGCATGGCTCTCTGTTCATAACTCAGAACAGGGGAGACTCTGGAACTTGCTGTGGCAGCAAATGCTGTCGTTTCCAAGGCAAGAGTCCAGCATTTTTGCAGGGCAACCATGTATATGAGTACTGAGCATTCTGCTTATGCCAAGGAATTTTTGAAGAGGCATACATCAAGTGGAGGTCTGACAATGACTGGGCATGTCTTGAGGGTGTTGCAGTCACGGCCACATGATTTAACAATATAAAGGCACAAGAGTCAAGACAGGCAAGGAATTTGGCCTCAGATGTATGGAGTACTCTCTTAAATACTATGGGCATGATCTGTATGTCTCTTGTCCATGTTTGAAACAGTTATCAGGGATCCAGTTTGTCCTGAGAGGACCTGCGTAAGTATGGGGATGGAACCTAAGGATATTATCTCAAAAGGAATTAGAAGCAAAGAAGTCATGTGGCCAGACAGGAAGAAGCTTTTGAGAGATGAGGCAAGCCGGAGGGAGCTGGTTCACGGACCAACCTGTTGCAGTACTTCATCTGGAGTAGCAATCTCCTCATTAAACACTTATTTATTAAGCAGGGCTTTCTGGTTTCAGCATCACAGAATTTCTGAACTACAGAAGAATGTGCCAAGAACTTGGAGCTCCTGATCTCTACAGGAGTGTGAACTTCACTCATTTCCTTTCCTTCTTGATACTTTCTATCATGGAGAAATAAGGTCTGCAACAGGCCATTGCTACCCCCTTTCTTTGAAGAAGGTTATAAAACGCAGGACTTACGAAGCACACGTAAACCGTGTAGGCTTTACCACGTGTCAATAACTGCACTTAATCCCTATGTGATTCTGACCCTATCTCAAACAGATACTAGCAAAAAATTATCAGCCCTTACAAAGGCAGAAATAAAAGAAGTGTTACATGATGTAAAGCACATAAAGCCACAAATAAAAATGAAAATTTCATGTGTCCTAAACACCTTTTCTGCTTTTCCACATGTCTCTTCTTCTTAGAAAGTCCTGCAGAGAGGGGCTTTCAGGTAGTTTCAGGACAATAAGTGGCAAAGTCAAGGGATGCCAGAATAGAAATTTCTTATGATCAGCAAATTCCAATTTGTTAAAATGAAATTGTTCCACAAAGAAAGCATGAAAATAACCTACAACATTAGTACTGGAAATCCATCTGGATTGTTTTAGAATTACTTATTCCTTTTCACGCTTCCACAGTGACCCAGTGCAAGGCTTGTGAGGAGTCTCCCCAAGCTAGTAACTGTCAAGTCTCCCAGAACAAGCTTGCTCCCAACTTCCCATCTGCACAGATAGCTGGGTCCCAATTTACTTCAAAACATTTTGATTCAGAAAGCCACAAAGTATTACCACAACCCTATTACATACAGAACATTATGCATTTCATATATAGAAAAGTAGTATTTATGTAACATATATGACTAAGAAACACTGTTACTGTGACTGCAGTATGTCTTAATGTACAATAAACTGAGCTACATGGATTATAACCAGGACTAGGTAGTCCCAAAGTGGTGTCAGGATCCCAGGGAAGCAGTAGACTGTATGGCACTTGGATAAAAAATAAGGAGAAACCAGAGATCAAGTAGGTAGAATGTTTAGAAAAAAACACAATACTTCATATTAATCCACACATTACATTCACACGCTTCCGTGAAAATACCTGTATGGTTTATACAAATCCATGAGGAGGAAACACATTTTACTGCCAGCAACTGCTTCCTGATAAAACTGTCAAAAGCTAGGAATTGAATCATTTGTTGTTTATTGAGGAGCTAGAAATTTAATAAAGAATGGGAAAAAAAATCACTCCTGTCTACACCATGGTAATCAAAAGGTACAAAAACTTATGGAACTATTTGCAGATGTACAACCCCTCCATATCCAGTACTACATTAAATTCTTGTTTATATACATGTATAAAGTGATGGACAGGAACTAATGGATCTGCACTATGGCAGTACATACTCCTCGGTAACACACAGGCAGTTTCAGAGGTAAGCACAACAGAAATCTTGTAGAAATAATCAAAGATTTACCACTGCATAAAGACCATTAGAGGCCATACAGAAACAAACAACACAAGTACCAGTTCAGCCACTCAATGGCTGTATAAATCACAATGGATTGAAGGGAACTCAGAGATCAACATGAGGATGTACTGCCCAAAGGCTACCTGCATCTAAATTTTCCTATAGGCAAGATCTTTCCTCCCTGAAATACCGATCCTAGAATCTTTTGAAAATACACATTGTCCAGAATTTCCAAACATCAGGTAGTGTTGAAAAACTGATGCTGCAATCTGGTTACGGCATGACAGTCAGTCTTTGACATGACCACAGCACACATGACTAGGACCTTAGGATGTAGGACAATTCTTGTATATACGGTATGTGTACTGGCTGCATACACAGTGATGACGATGCCGATGCTTTCAGGTCTGATTGTAATCCCAGGCAGATATGTGGGAGCCAGTCTCAGAGCAATACAGCTGGCAGTAAGTCTGCAGAGTACTCAGTGGACCGCTTAATGCAATGTATCCAGAGGTCTCCCCGTCTATGTTCTGGATGAGTAACTTGCTATTCTCCACTGATATGCATTGGTTTTGCTTAAACAAAGACTTTGTGACTTTTCTTTTCGGCTCCCAAATTTTCCCTCTGAATTTATCTATTCAGATGTGAAGGCAGAGTACCCTTATGACCACAGAAAGTATTCACAAGTTTGCAAACAGACATTTCAACTTTCCTTACATTGCCACTTCCAAATGTCAGGCAGTGAGACCACTTGGTACAAATTTTGTTAACAATGATCAATGGTTTTGACTAAGAGTAACTGCGCAAGCTCTGTGTCAGTTAAAAGAATAAGTTCTCTTCAAGATCACTGATTCTGAGGATGCTTGAGAAACAATATATCTTAGTAATGTATCCCATTCAAGATGGAGGCAGAATGGGTTGAGATTTATTTTTTTTGTGTGCTATGATCCGAGGTACTCACATTTGGGATGATACTGTAACCAAGGCTCAGGAAATGACTTAATCAGATGCCTTTGTTAGAAAATCAAACTAACAAAAGATGAGATTGATTAAATTTTAGAAACTGTGGAAAATTAAGGCTATTCAAAATAATTTGGACACAGAACTCTTGAGACAGCAAACGTCAGCTTAAGAAAAGTTTCTGTTGCTAGGAGACTATAAAAACAAGATGTCTATATAGTAAAAATACTTCTGATATATCAAGAAGAAAATGGCTTGATTAAAGAATAAATGAATGGTAATTAATACACCTAACAGCTAATAAGAACAAATTCATTCAACAGTGGTAACGATGCCAGAAACCTGTCCTGATGGCAAGCTAGCTGCTGTCTTAGTTTTCTTCCAAGCATATTCTCCAGCTGCCATTCCCACCCCCAGTGAGCCTACCACTTGCTCATATAAAAGGTCACCCTTCTCCCAGCCAAGAAAGTTCTCATATCATTTTTTCAGGGGACTCGTTTATTCTTCAAAATAAAACTTAGAAGAAATATCAGAATATGCAAAGAAATTCTTCTGGTCTCCTTTGTTACAGCTGCAAGGTATTTTTGAGCTTTACCTATCTCAGAACTGTGAGAAGGCAAAAGCCTTCCCCCCAGTATATCAGCATTATCCTCTGTAGCCCCATGGGTCTTGGGCAGTGAAATAATTTGATAGAAAGTAAGTGATTCTCTCCTAGCACAGGTCACTGCTTAAAGCCAAGAAGTAAACTGTAAAAGGATTCAGTTCCTTGATGCTGATCTGGAATCCAGACCCAACTATTACACACCCAATTTGCTGTATGAGATGCTTAAGATGGCAGATACAAAAAAACCCCTTTTGCCCTTGTCCAAATTTTCAAACATTATTTATAAAGATGCTAAATTTTAGTATACAGTTTCGGTAAGAACATGCATATCACCATAGAGTAAAGTTCAGCAGTAACAAAGCAAGCCATAGAAATACTAGTAATTTTTATCATCTCCCATATCTTATAGCCTTTTTCAGATCAAGTAGAGCTACCTGGCTTTTAAAAGACTAACCAACAATAAAACCATAAATTTGTTGTACCTCATGGAGAAGGTGAAACATTTATTCTCTTTTTGTTGAAAAGTCAATGAAGAGAGACTAGTTAAAACCAAGTAAACGTATATTAAAGATGTGAATTGTCACAGATGTTTGTTAACTGCTTGACTGGTCACAGCCACTTGCCAACCTCATGAACAGAAGCATTCCCAACTGATTCCAGCACATTAAACCTTTTTCATTTATTCTTATTGATTTAAAGGATACTTCTACAGAGGTTAAAGATTTACACAGCTGTTTCATCCAAGAGGTGCTGAACCAAATCGGTCTCATGACAGGGAGACTGAAGTGACTTTTGTGCTAACGGAGACCATTCCAGTTCTCTGCTTTATAAAAAACATAAAATGAAACGACATAATGACATGAAAGATAGACTTTGATAAAAGGATATCAGCTCTGGTATGAACAGATAGACAGAGCATGCCAAATGGACCATAAAATGTACCCCTTCAAGGCTAGCCTGTGGAAACTTCACAAAAAAATAGGTGCATTGTGTTGCATCACTTTCAGTCAGCATAAGTAAAACTGGCGTAGATTATACTCTTCTACTGCATTTTCTTTTCATAGAGAGAAAACTGATCAACGAACCACTTATCCAGCCTGAACAATATAAATCTGTTGAGTTCAACAGAGCAGTTGTGAAAGATGCTTGAACAGGACAAATGACTTAGATAAAGATTCTCTGGCTGGTCACCAAGGACCTCCCGTATCAGGAGCAATAAAGACTTATCACAGATAAACACCTTGCTAAAATCTTTCAAGTAAGCCTGTGAGAGAAGGGTCTGTTGATCTGGGAATGCAGCTAGAGCTGTAATGCAGCTCAGTATAATATTGCTTTGAATTAAAGTTCTCAACAGCTCCCATGAAACCAACTATCAAGACCTGTCAGAACTAACTATTGGGTTTCTACAAAGAAAAGTTCTCTATGGAACTTTATCCATATAAGAACAGTTACTCTTAGCCAGTAATTATTCTTGTTTAGTATGTATCTAAAACATAAGAGATATACGTTCTTTACAAGAGAGATATACACACACACATATATATGCATATCATCTTTTCATCTTATGTAAAGGACTCAGGTTCATGAGAGAGATGCTTTCAGCTTCAATTTTGGTGCTGGTTAGCATTTCCTTTTTTTAAACCACATATTAATCCTTTTCATTCCCATTTTTATTTGCACTGTTTCTGTCATAGAGCAAACACGAGAAGAGCCTGATCTCAAATGTTAAGACTATAAACTATGCCTGTAAGTTATTTATGCTGTCCACAGCACATGGCAGTCCAGGAGGAGAATGTGCAACAGCAACTGCTCTTACATGCAGCTCTAGAGGAAGGGAAGGAAGACAGGAGCAACTGGCTGGAGAATAAATGTTTGAGGAAGCATCACAAAAGAAGGATAGAGAAACAGAAAGAGATAAGCAGAATATATGTAGAAAAAGTAGCCTCCAGCTTGACTTCAAAATAGATCCTGGAAAGAACAGGCCTGTTCATAAAAGCTATAAACATGTTTTGTCTTAAACTGCTGCTAGGAGCAGGCCAGGAGGAGCTCTGAAACAGAAGCCTCAGTGCAGATCAAGAGCTGACTATGCCATTATTGGGAAGAACTGAAGTTACATAAAAAGAAGTTATACAGAGAACTTTATTATTCTCAAAGATGAAGATAGCATTCTGATAATATGCTGGAGTAATTTCACTTCTTGCAGCATTTTCTTCTCATCACAACAGGGCAAAATGTCCCAAAGTAAATTAATACATCTCAAAGAAGTTTTTTCTCTTCAGCGAAATATTGTACAACTCAACAAGTATCAGAGATGTAATATCTTCAAAAATGGAGGTTTCCACTACATCTCTCATATGGTGTGGAAAATTTATTCCTCGATGAAACTTATTTTATATAGTAAATTACATTCAAATATTTGACACCTCCAAAGGCAATGAAAAACAAATCTTATCACATTAATTAAAAACTCTGGTTTTAAAATTTTCTTAACAGATCTAGCAGATTTATTTTGGTTTTGAACAATGCAAGTAAATTGTACCCTTAACTAGCATTCTTTCTCAGCAGCATCCTGCCTACCTACCTTTCAGCAACCCACGTTGTCTCCCTATTTAACAGACCAATCATCTGATCACCACGTATCATCTTTTCTTTACAAGACAATTCCCTAACTGAATCACGCAAGTCAAGAAAGGCAGCTCTTGCAAGAGTACCCAATAGATGGCTAGGCAGTTCTTGACAGAAGTAAGTTTGAAATCTGAGCATGCTCATGTTGTAGTTGAAAATGTAAAGTCCCTGCTTTAATTGTGAACCACTTTAACAGAAGATAAATAAGATTTCATCCTACAATAGATGAGTGTTGATATGAAATAAAAAATTCCACTTTTATCTAATAATATCTTCTCTACATAAACAGAATTTATCTAAACAATTCTATAAAAAAGCTTACCCAACTTCCTTTGAAAGCACCAATAGACTATGCTTCTCCTGCGTACTTCAGCAATCTGGAGAGTTTTGTCTGTAGCTGTTTCAAAGAAACATCACACTGAACAAGGGTGTGCTCTGAGGATGTCGTGGATAATACAGGGAACGTCTACTGCACTGCTTTTTCTCCAGCCTGGCTGGTATCCAAAGAGCTCCAGTCCAGAACCCCTGTAGACATGTAGTCAATGGCATGACACAACAAAGTTGGTGACAGCACACACTAACACAGGCACATCGCTTTCAGACTAAAAATGGCTCACTTATGGTTAGCCTGGGGAGCAGAAAGAACTGGAATCCATCTGCATACTCTACCCCTGTAATAGTCCCTAATGGTATAGATGGTCCTTCAGAGGCATTCTGTGCCTTCAGCTGATGCTATGGCTTACCAAGGAATTTTCAAATCACACTACAAAACATCTTCTTGGGGATTTTATGAAGTGGACCCAAACTCTTTCTCCTCCAATGTATTCCCAGCTCACTCGAACTCTGTTTGAGCCAGCTCTTACCTCTGGGAGACCCATTTCACATCTCCAGAAAGCTTTTCTCATATGTAATCTCCTCTTTTGGGCTATAATCTTAATGCTTTTCCTTTTTATTAATGGACTCCACAACCCACCTTCAGTGTCTGACAGCATTCCGGGCAAGCTTCCCAGCCCACAAAGTCTCCTTCAGTCTCTCATACTTCTCTGTCCTTGTTCAAAACTCTTCAGCCTTCTCTCTTGAGACATACTGTGGTACATGTAGGTTTCCTCATTCCCTCTCTGGGAGTTTCTGTGGCCCTCTAACTGTCCTCTCCTGACCCCCTGTCCCCTTGGGAGTCACCTGATTAACAGAAGAAACATTAGGAACTCTTTCCCAAGCTACCTGCCAATTTCTTGATCATTCTTTCCCTTAAAACGTGTCATACCATATGACAAGATGACTAGTTTGTAGTTCATTGTGCTACAATGAGGAGCATGTTAGAGGGAGAAGAAAAATCCCATACGCATATTTCAAAAACAGACAGTAGGATTCAATAGCAGGTATAGCATCACAAATTAATTTAAAGTGATGTTAAGTGAAGTTAATCTCTCTTAATCACATGGAGAGAGGCAGTGAAGCAGCAATATTTCATTATTTGTTATGTAAAATTGAGGGTTTACCCAGCACAATGTAGCCTGGAGCCACACTGTCAAAATAACAAATAGCTCTTAAATAGTAGATGCCATCTTTTTGGCACCCAAATACTACATGAGAGCTTAGGTTTCTTCCGTGTGTAATAACTAGATTGTTAAATCCCCTATGAAAATATAGCCTAAAAGATTTGCTTGCATTTGAGTAAGCCAACTCTATTCAATATTCCTTACTGGTTCTTTTAACCATGAAAATGCCTATTGAACTCAATGGGAGTTTGAGTGAATAAAGAAAGCTGATCAGAGTCCTTGGAAACTGTTAAAAATAGTCACTACAAAAAATTTATTACAGGTTATATTCTGCTGAAAGGCTATGCAAAAGTTTCTTTTTCTATAATTAAAAAATGTCTTCTAAAAATCGGTATGTAGTAAGGACCTTTAAAAGGAAAAAAGAAAAGCCCACATAACTGCTTGCAGCAGCAGACACCTGTCATATTTGTTAGTTTACAAATGGCATTCTCAAGGTACTACATTGCATTTTTTAAGTTCAGTGCTTTCCAAAATATTTGAAAGATAGAGGAAGGTGGAGTGAACCAGAATTATGCTGAATTCTTTTCAAGTATAAGCACCTCTATGTCACTGCCCAGTTCTACAGGGTACGGCTCCAAAACTTCAAGCTTGGATCACTGTAGCAATTCTCCTTCCTCTGCCTTCTACACTGGAGTATTGCACACAGTGATAAATTGAGTCTATTCAGGTGCTAAACATTGATATTGACTTCAGTGATGCAAGAATTTTATCCCATACTTACCATGGGATAAAACTTTTAATGAAGATAGATCAATGCACACAATACAAGGAAGTGGAAAATGAAAAAGAAAGTCAATAGCTGTGACAGCCCTAATGCACGTTTCATAAGAAGGGCAACAGATTAATCATACTAAATTTGCAAATGTGTTCATGTGTTGCTTGTATATACGTTTCTTCACACATGCTATCCTGATTATTATGCCAGGGAACAAGATCTCGGAGTTATCTGATAGAATTTGCTTAGCAAACTGCAACTGCCCCTGCACCACGACCAAGCAGACTTTCAGATTTGGCAAGAAGCTCTCTTTTCCAAATCCTTGCTGAGCTATTGTAGCTAACAAAAATAAAATACCAGTAAGGTCAACTATGTGAAAAGGCATACTTTCTGGACAAAAGAAATAATAATAACTGCATCTCACAAAATTATAATAAATGCCATCTGAGAGCCAAATGCTTCTCTAAGAAATGAGCTTTACTTCCCTATATCATTTCTTATGAGTAAGGGCCATTTTTAGGCTATGATCTATGCTAGCTTCCACTGAATCATGTCTGTGTCTTATTAAAACACCACAAATAGAATACAAGTAAACCATCAAGCAGTGACTATAGTTTTCTGAGGGCTGAATAACTGTGAGTGGTAATTTGTAGTCATGCGCATGCAAATAAAAATAAAACAGAGTACAACTGGTTTCTTGATTAATGATATCACATACTGACAATGCTTCAAGCTACACTTCTTGGGCAACTGGGAATCAAAAGAGCAGAGTTGCTGACAAGTGTGGCTGGAGGTAATGTGATTTCTATAAATATGAAACAGTGCTGAGTTACATCTATCAACAGTTATCTCTGCTGGAATATTTCAAAATGTCACAGAGTATACTAGTAACTGTCTGGAAAAAAACAATAAAACTTGGCATTTAAAAAAAATCACACTATCTGGATACATTTCACTATGAATTGCTTTATAAATCTTGAACTGCAGGTCTACCAGGCAGAGAACGGTTGTGTTTACCCTCTTAAAAAAAAAAAAAAAAAAAAGAAAGAAGATAATTTCTACAGAATTGTTTCAGTTGAGTTACCAGCATTTTCCTTCAGTTTTATTGTATTCCTTATATCACAGAAGAGAAGTTTAAGTGTGTTGGGGGACAAAGGAAAAGACAACAAACATATATAATACACCAGACAACAAAAATATTAAAGATGACATTTGCTAGTGATGAGCAGCATGGTTAAAAAGTTCCAAGATCTACCATCTAGTAATCCTTTAATGATAATTAACATTTATCATCAGGTTCATTCTTCTTAACACATAGATGTCCTGCATGAGTTATCATCCATCACTCCATCAGATACAAATTTTAAATGGTATTACTTGCACTCTGTAAGGATTATTCTCTAAGGCTAATTTATATTCATTACCTATTCTGCATTGTTCGTAGCAAATTTTATGAGCCCAGAGATTTTGGGAAAATGATAAATATAATGATGGTATGGTATTAATTTTTTAAAAATACTATCCTGTGTATACATAGCATAGATTTACACATTCACTGTCATAACACACAAAACTGACTATTGAAGTCCTTCTATACAGAGCCAAATTTTAATGTGCTATAAATAGCTATTATACTAAGGGAAGTAGTAAATCCATTTGCCAAACTTTGGGGTTTTCTCAAGAAACATGCTCAGTTTTCATTAAAGTAAACATTCAGAATGAAATACAAAGTAAATAATTTAATGGTTAATTTAAGTATAGAATGTTAGTGTAATATAGTGGTCAAAGTAAGGCTCAAAGACTGATGCATTTTGTTGCATACAGAAATACAAAGAAATCATTAAATATTATTACATTTCATGACAGGAAATATGATTATGTTGAAATTTCAATCAGGTTTCTTTGTCAGTCTAATAACAAGAATTTTAACATGCTGCTGCCAAAAACCAGTGAAGCATAGTATTGCATTCAGGAAATAGACTACAGCTAGATTCTAATTCTCTCTCTGGCTGAGAACAAGTGAAAATATCTCAACTGCTACACAATACTTTTTCTCTGCACCCCATACAGAATAAATCAAGAAAAACAACATTAAAAATGGATTAATGAGAAAATACACCTTTTTTTTTTCTTTTTTTTTTTCAAATTCCTGTGCTTTTCTTTTTATAGTCTCACACATTAACTTACCCAACAGCATTGCACTCACTGCTAACGAAAAGAAAGCAGGCAGTACAAATCTTCTTAAGCCTCCCGTGGCAAGAAAACTATTACAGAAATGAATAGAAGAAAGTCTCTGGAGCCTTTCCCTTGCCCGCTTGTTTTACAAAAGGCAGTAAGGATCACACTGAGAAGTGTCAAAGCTGAATAAACCACTACCAACTGGGTTTATACCCTTTGGGTAGTTAGTCCTTCATAGATGATGATTCGACTTTGTTGAAAAAACAGTATGTGAGAAACAATGCAGAATCTACCAGAGGCTGTAGCCAAGCTTAAAACTGTAGACAAAGGAACAGTTTGCTTCTACAGGTTTGCAAGGGAGGGCTTGTCACAGGACATTAATTCAAGCAAGCTGATGTTACATCAAACCAGTGCATCTAAATACAGTTAATCTGCAGCTTTTCATGTTGCGTTCTAGGAGGCGTTCGGCTGCAGCGTACTGGAGCCCCTGGGTTTAGCGTTGCTGAAAAACAGGAGAGCTCTCTGCTCTTCCCTTTCACATTCAAATGCGTATTTAGCATCTAGAAAACCATGTGGTAAATGGTGGGGTTTTTTGCTCAAGCTTTATTATAAGCTGCAACTGGCATCTAATATGCATGTCTGATTAAAATTACTCTCCTGCCTTTGTTGTATGTAAACTTAACACATAAAGGAGCTTTAAATGATAAAATATAGAGGATTGTCTCCTAACGCTATCACAAACAGTAGGGGGAGAACCTGACAATAACTCGGCAACATTTGATTTTAATGGCTACTTTAGGAGATAAGCAAGAAGAATGGTGGTAAATCTATTTCTTTTACTATTCTTTTTCCATAACCTTGTATTCACTGTAGATAGATGATGAAAAAACACCGACATGTGGAACTGGCATTTGCCTTTGGCATTTTACTACACAGAAATATTAAGCATTTTACGTTCTCTCGAACTATGCAATGAGAACTTTTTTTTTTTAAAGCTTAAACATTAGCTGCAATGCATGAGGACTTCCTTTATGAATAACAGGACTCCACTTACTGTTCATTAAAATAAATGCTCTGTGTACTCAAAAAAAAAAGTATGAATAACTATGAAAATGAATTAATGTACAGCCTATGTATTATTAACAAGTCTCAACTTGTTAACAATAAATCCTATTCTAGTTACTATCATTTCTTCTTTTCAAAGGTACTTATAATTGGATTGTATTCCAGCTTCTGAACTCATCCATTACCAATTAAGATCTGTAACTGTTTAATTCTGTACTGCTGATTTCTGTATGCTCAGCATAAAAAATTACTTTCTTTTCAAAGGTACTTATATTTTGATTGTATTCCACTTCTGAACCCATCTGGATACTAGCAGGATATGTCATAAACATTATTTCTGCTGAGCATACAGAAATTTGGATAACATGATGTGATCTGAACAAAGGTGATACTGACAAGAATAGTCCATTTTTTCCCCCCACCTTACCATAAAATACACCGATAAAGTCTCCTAGTGTTACTCTAGACACTCACCCTTCCTACTCATGCTCCCTTCTCCTGCTGTGCATGATCCTCAGCTATTCCTGTAACACTGAACATTCCTTTCTGTTGATACTAATTGAATTTGTGTGTGCAAATATTTATGGCACTATTCACAATTTCCACTTCTGTTTGTTCTTTGTCATTTCTAAAGAACAGTCCTGTGCCTTTACCTGCCACACTATCTTACCATAGTTTTATGAATATTTAGAGAAGGAGCAGGAGCAGAAATTGGGTCATGCAAGGTTATTTTTCTAATTTAGCACTGATCTCTCTGTAGGGTTCTTTACAATAAGTGTTGTCTTGCAAAATTTTGATGTCATTCCTGACTTTTTCATTTATAGTCAATTATACTACGTATGACAAAACTCAGAAATAGAGAGGAATGAGTTTCTTCAATATGCAAAGGTAACAGCACTACCTAGTTGCTAGCCAACATGAAAAAACGGACCACCGGTCTGGCCCACAGGAATTCTGTGGCAAGTAGTAGCAGTAATACTTACCCAAATATTGGTCAACATACCAATTAGTGTAAGAATATTTTATGATGACAACTGAAGGAGTACATACAGAAAAACCTTCCATCAGAAATCACAGCCATCTGAGTGCCAGTCAAATAGTAATTAAGTTTCAGTCATTGTTTAATATCTTTATAGCAGAGCATGAGTGGCAGAGCTCATTGCAAAGGAAGTTGAGCTATGCTGTACTACAGGGTAACGTGCTAGGGAGCAGATTCTAGCACCTTTGCACTGTTAAAATAGCAATTTACTCTAAGCTATACCAGTCACTTAGGCCCTTCAAAGCAAGTAATTTGCAACCGTAGTTCCATAGCACCACAATAATACAATTTGCTGTTTGTGTTACTTTCTACATTTCTCCTCATGATGAACAATCTATCTATAGAGTGCATATTCACTGCAAACATCTGCTAATAAAAACGATGAAGAGAATATAGAAAAGAAGTCAATCATGCTAGCCCTGTATGCTCAGTGTAATTACACCTAGAACCTAATGTACTCTAAATGTTTTTAAGTGAGTAAAACATCAATCTAAAATACAGAGAAAGAATACTTAAAAATACGAATTATGTCACCAATTTATGCCACTAAACTGGACTTAATTTGGATGCAGTTTGCGTTTGAAAACGAAGGAAGTTTTAGACCTTATTATTCCCTTTAATGTAACCAACAGTAGTATGGGACATACTGCTAGGAGTGTGGAATCCTTCTGAGAACATTCCACCTCATGGAACTGGGCTTGAAAGAAAAACACGAGGATGTTTTTACTAAGATTGGGGGTGGGGGTGGGGGTGGGGAAAGAAAAGCTACAAATTGCAGGTTTCCTAACACAGTCCTTAAGACAGCCTGATGAAATGATAAACCAATTCATACAGCTTTTCTGAGCAGTCTCCCTGTAGCTAATTCATTCCGGCTGCTAGCTTCCCAGAAGTAGCACAGTGACACTCCAGTAAAGAATTGCCCTTCCATACCTAGAGCTCCATGTGCCTAGCAGCCATGAGCCATGCTACTTCCCTCAACTCTTTGCAACACGAAAATTTAGAACCTTCTGTGAATGTTAGCACTAAACCACAACTGTTCTGCTATCTGGGAAAGGACCTATAAGGACCCTTGAGGGAAGAAAAAAAAAGAAAAAGACACGAACAAGAAATAGTAGAAAATAGTTAAAGTGCTTTCCATTTGCCTTCTTGGAAAATTGTATTCATCTTTTAAACCTTTTCTTTGCACAATGGAGACCAAAAATTCACTTTTTTAGTACTATTTAAGCTGTCATTCAAAGGTTACATTGCCAGAGTTCAGCACCTAGAGCTTAGCAAAGATAGTACACTTTGTGAGACTCCCAGCAAAATTATGCGATAGTGAAAAGCAGTACCGAAAGGATGCTTTAGTCTCCTGCACTTGATGTGTGCTCATTCTGTTGGAGCGCCAAATATCACACCAACGGATTTCGTGCTGAATTTTCAACATACCTAGAATCCTTACTTTGTGTGCTGGTTTTGGCTGGGATAGAGTTAATTTTCTTTATGATCGCTAGTATGGGGCTATGTTTTGGATTTGTGCTGGAAACAGTGATGATTATACAAGGATGTTTTAGTTATTGCTGAGCAGTGCTCACACAGAGTCAAGGTGTTTTCTGCTCCTTACTCCACCCCACCAGTGAGTAGCCTGGGGGTGCAGAAGAAGTTGGGAGGGGACACAGCCAGGACAGCTGACCCCAACTGACTCAAGGGATATTCCATACCATATGATGTCATGCTCAGCAACATAAAGCTAGGAGAAGAAGAAGGAAGGGGGGACATCTGGAGTTACAGCGTTTGTCTTCCCAAGTAACTGTTATGTATAATGGAGCCCGGCTTTCCTGGGGATGGCTGAACACCTGCCTGCCGATGGGAAGCAGTGAATGAATTCCTTGTTTTGCTTTGCTTGCATGTGTGCAGCTTTTGCTTTACCTATTAAACTGTCTTTATCCCAACCCATGAGTTTTCTCACTTTTCCTCTTCCATTTCTCTCCCCTGTCCTGCTGAGGGGGAGTGAGTGAGTGGCTGTGTGGTGCTTAGCTGCTGGCTGGGGTTAAACCACAACATTTTGCAAGATGTCTGTAGTACAGCGAAGGTAACAGCTTACAGGTAATTAGTCATTACATGTAATTTTTCTGTGTATATCTTATGAACATTATTTTAATATAAACCTGCAGAACTGATTTCACTTAAATCCACATGTGGGAAATTCAATTCATTATTCTAGTCAAAGGATGATACCGCAGGCTTAAATTTACTTTTTAGATGTTTGAACTTTCAGACTGGTTATATGATTAGTGCATAGACTCTCTATAACACTAAGGAGAAACACAACTTACTTTAGCATTACATTTAAAATTGGAATCAGATTTCTGGAGTCTAAATATTGAAGCAGTCTTGTCCCACACAAGACTCTGGAAGGACATTAGGTCCAGCAGCACTGTTTGGCACAGTAAAAACCATACTTGGAATAATATGTTTAACAACATGGTGAGATACACTGTCTCTGCTCTACATACCAGTAGGTCTCCATTATTCACCCATTACTTACATACTCAGATTTGGGCTGAATTTTCTGGCAGACCTATATCTCAAAAACAAAAATTTAAACAAAATCATCAAATGGAAAGCCAAAGAGGGCCAGATGTTCAATTGATTCAAATAGGTAGAGAGTATCAAATCAGCAAAGCTACTATTTTCTTTGAACCCATTTATCCAAAGTAGCAGAAAAATCCCTTCTCAGTCAGCACCCCTAACGAGTAAGTTGATGGGACTTAAAAAGCACATCTCTCCTGCTTTAAAAATGCAAATAATTTACCCACAGTTAGAGCTGGAAGACTGTTTTCCAAGATGAACCTTACTGGGGATGAATTAAATAAATGCTTTTGCATGCACAGAACAGTCAGTATTTATTTAAGAAAATTACGGAAGATTCTGAACAAGAAAATGAGAGACAAAGGTCTGGGAATAAATCAACCTTGGTTCTCCAGCAAAGATTTCAAAGAAATAACATCCTTTTGGAACTTTAAATCACTTCCATGTGACAAACCCAATATGAATAAAACCAGTTTCTAGTCAATTCCTGTTTGAGTATTAACCTTCAAGTTACCTAAGTTTGCTATACATTTACTGGAATGCACTTCCTAATCAAACTTTTTCATCTATAAGATCCTTGAGAAAAACAGCCTGTCTTTAGCAATAGACTTCAATAATTAGGTCCTCACAGGTTTTTAGCAACCTGGAACTATTCTAGAGCAGCTGTTAGGGCACACAATTTCCTTGATCTTACCCACACAAGGCCAATGAACAAAAGTAGCAATATCAAATTCATCTTTAAAATATCTGTATATTACCTAGCTGCTCAAGTTGCTACTTGGACTTTTCTTCCTAGTTACAATTTCAGGAAAAATAAATTCAAAGGGTGCCCAAGCAAAGAAACAGAGACAAAGGGGAACAGTTTCTTTACTGTGAGAACATTCCACCACAAAATGTAATCTCAAGCCTTTAAGTATACCTCTTATACTCTGAATTAACAGGAAAACTAAAACCTGTCCATCTGCTAAAGTGGCCATGCAGGTAGTGCTGGCATAGATGGTGCATCTTTTTCTAAATCCCCAAAACTCTTATGAATAGTTTGGCCTAACATTTATACTGGTGTTCTCCATGCTTTCTCATCCTTGGAAGATGATTTTTTTAAAGTTTCAGAAAAGACACGTCAATCACTTCTGATCACAAGGGTTGTTACTTTCCTGAAATAATTCTATTATTTTTCCTCAAAATTTATCTACTTCCTTGCATTCTGATTGACTATAGATGTCTGATTTGCACAAGTTAATTTTTAAATAACTGCATAATGCGCTATTCCCTTTGCTGTGATTGCCTAAAACCTATCATTAGCCAATCAAAGAGCAAGGATCTACATAATCATTCCAGGGTATTTTTTGGTAACTACTCAGTGAACATATAATTTTCCTCCACTATGCAAATTTCACAAACGTATTCATAAGGCTCTGATTGGACCTGTTGCTCAGAATTTTAAAGTTGTTATCCATGGTGCCACCCAAACTTCCCTATTCCTCAAAAATGTAAAAGCTCTAGAACATGAAAAATGGGAAAATAAACAGGAACACCCACCCCATCCCCCTCGCAACAGTATAAAAAGAGGTCTTCCACGCTAAAATATTAGAAGAACCTATGGACAAGATCAGGCTCTCAGTTACAAAGGGTAACAACCACGATGCCCGCACAATAGCAACTAGTCCACGTGAAAGAACAGAACATAATTTAACCAGTCCTAATGCTGACTCTTAACAGCAACAAAAAAAGGGCCATTAATTAAATCACTGCCTGTTACCAAAAGAAAGCAGAGTCCTTAACATTCAAATGGAGCATGTGTAATGAATAAGAAAATGTCATTCTAAAATACCTGTTTATAGAGAAACATACTTTTAAAACACTTGAGGTATCCCTCAGGTCCAAAATGTATGTAGGCTTTGCCAATGACTTTAACAGAAATATGATTATATCTTTTCTTTCACTTCCTTTACTCTCTGCAAATCAGCTACCTAACTGGCCCAAAGCAACTGCCAAATTATGTTGACTTACATATCTGTTTAGCAGAATACGTAAGACTGTGCAGTACCAATTTCCTTGTTATTTCTGTCTAGTAGAAAGAGTATCTCTAATGCTGTTCAGTCACTGCCAGTTAGTGTCATGAACGTGGATACCAACTGGAAAATAAAAGCAATGTTATTTTGGTATTGGGTGGCTATAGGAATTCCACAAAAATCTCAAATTCTCTTGAGAGAAAATAATTTATTGAAGCATAAATAACATCACATATTTATACAGCATGCTTAGTTTGGCATTATCCTAACCATACATTTAAACTATTAGACAGGTTGTTTGAGATAATGATGGAAGAAATAGATGGGAAACCCCAAGTATTAAATACCAGTGCTCTCGTCCCCAGCGAGCAAGCTGATAAGACACCTGGATTAACAACTCCACAGCTCCTGGGAGTCTTAGAACTAGTTCCTAGCATATACAATGACAAACACAACATTAACAGTTGAAACAGTGTGAAAGTGAGCATTTTCATATCAAGCTATAAGCATGTGGAGCACTGTATATAGGGAAACACCATGGCAACCTAGAGTACTGCAGTAAGCATGTTTCCAAACACATGGTAACCATGCTATTTCACAGGGAGAACTTCCAAACTGGAAGAGTGATATAAATAATACTTCTTTTAAGATAAGATAAAACTAATGAAAAGCATATTCCTGGTTTTAAGAGATATTCTGCTTTCAGAACTAAGAAAGAACAAGCACAATCTATTACTCCCCAGAGCCATGAACACTGACAAGTGTGCAAGAGCTTTTGAGCTCAGTGTCACAACACACAGAAACTTGCAGCCTAGCAGCAAAAAATATGTCTGCTTACACTATGGTGAGCACTAAGGCCAGGTGAAATAACAACAAGAACTCTCTGCCTTGTCTAAATTGAGGGGAAAAGGGCTGAGCTTAAATCAAAGTTTTCTGATTATGAATGTAGAGTTAGAAATTACAGGTGAACCTAAATACATGTCATTTTGGGAGAAGAGAGATATGGGCCCAGCAGCATATTATGATAGATCAGTATTTAGACAGGTTGATTATTCCAAAACAACACTTTACAGGTGTCTTCATTTGAAAGAAGCTTCAACAGGTTTGAAAGGAGGTCATTAATAGCATTTAATAACCATCCCATACTCTACCATCAACTGAAACCGAAGGCAGAAGGTTCTGACCTATTTGCAGAGTAGAATCATCAAAAGAAAGCTAGAACATTCAAAAGTTACTTGTGTTGACTTCACAGGTGAGTCTCTTCTCCAACTGAAACATTACTAAAGCTCATGACTACAGGGGAGTCAGAATGCTCATTGATTTTTCTATGGAATGTATTTTGGAATCTAATTTCACTCTAATTTGGAGCAAAAACTTTAAATTCTGATTTTTCCTATGGAACAGAACTTGTGTTCTTCATCCAGCTCTCACATGGTTCTGCTTGTCTTGGGGATTGTCCAGAATAATGCTGTTCATTACAGAAGAGTTATGAGTCTGAAAGTCAAGTTAAACTGGCAGTTGTCATTTAAGTACTTACATTTTTAACTTGCTGAAATAATCAAGTACTTATTGAGGATTTTTAATCTCAAAAAAAGTTATTTTTATAATTTTCTTTTTTACAGGAAATCTATCTAGCAGCATCACTATACACCAGCTGCAGTTATAATTTGTCATGTCTTAAGTTTCTCTAACAAATTGGTTCTCAAAAAAGGAACTATTTACCATGTGGGTTATTTATGCTTAAACCACCACTTTTGCAGAGCTTCTGCAAGATACAACACAGCCTTTACACGCTTGGGCACAGTAAGTGTAATTTTGCTTGCACCACCAATGTCCTGATACAAATATCTTCTACCTGAAATCTAAATAATTTCAGACAAAAAGATCTTCTGATTATGCAGATAGAAGCTACACAGACTACAAATGGTAAAAAAATGCAAACAAAACCCAAAAAAACCCCAAACAACCAAAAAGCAACAGAAACCTTTTTACAAATATATGAAGAAAAAATGTGAGATGGGATTCAAGTAAAAGAAACGTTGTCCAAGCCTTAGTTATCTACTACAGTTAGCTATAACATTCTGCCCAAATACTTGTATTATGAACTTTCTGGAAAAGTTTTCAAATTGGAAATATGAACTGCAACTCTTTAGGAGCCACCTTCATAATTTTTTATTCTAGGGGTTGTGAAATACAGGCATGTCACACTCTCAAGTTTCTCCCTGCAAGCACAAGGAATGATTTTAAATGAACACAAAGGCCTCTAGAGTAATTTTTTTGTCCCAGGGTACCGTCTAGTTGCTGCATCACGGGGACACAGGTCTCCTGTAGGTCCTGAGCCATATCTGGTAGCTCTGCAATGATATCTCAGCTAAACAAGGGCATCTCTGAAATGGCAGAAGACACCTATGTTAGTAGCATAATTGCTCCAGGGTTCTAGTAGTAGCAAAGTTCAGCAATGTAACAACCCACACTAACTTCCAAGTATAAAGAAATGTGCTGTTGGTGACTTTATGTCTTAAGCTTCATCTAGTCTTCTGGTGAAAATATGATTTAGCAAAGGCTGTCTGACATTCAGCAGTAACAGAAGAACATTCATTTCCAATCTCTCAAACCGGTTTTCACTAGATATCCTACACATGTCATATCACATAAGGAATAATTTCTCAGTAACAATTTTGAGCTTTACTACTTAGGAAAAGGATTTGTATGTTTGGTTAGACTCCATTTGGCATACAGAGTCAGAGGCCGAGTTAGACAAGACAAAATCTGTTTGGAAAGATGACACTTAACACTTTAAAGAAGGAAGAAGTGAGAAAATTTCACAGTTTTGAAATCTTTCCGGGCAAAATCTTACTATTTGCTGTTGTAACTACACAAAAGGAAAGAAAATAAGGCAGCATCAGCATATGAATCACACTGCAGTGCATACACTACATCAGTAGCAAAAAATATCTGGACTGCTCAGTTTCTTTTTACTTGGTCTTTTCTGATACTCATGAAAAATTACATTTTGCGGCACTTAGAAACAAAAGTAAAGCTCTTTGTAATGCATGCACTAGCTACATGGTACGTGACGACTTACCCAGTGGTGAGTGATACATTTATTTCTGTATCTAAGTGCATGAAAGAGTGCATGTCTTTCAAACACTGCAGGTGGGCAAGTTCCTGTTTTACAAGGCAGAGTATAGGATAGCACATTAGACAAGAATACAAATAGCTTTTAGGCCAAACGCAAATGAAACTAAATAGGATATGGAAAACTCTTCATTTCCCTAGTAAATGGTTGAAGTCAATTGTCTTCTTTTTAAAGCAGGAGGAACAAGGCAGAGGAGGTGAACTTCTGTTCTGGCAACAACAATACATAGAATCACATCAGAGGTCCTTTCCATTATATTATCTGTGGTCATCTGCGCTGTTCCGTAACCTCATCAGGTGCACCGGGCTAACAGCAGTCTGTCTAGTTCATGTCATTGCGCCTTTCAGCCAGATTCAGTCTGAACTTGAGTTCACAGCATGTAAAATTACTGCTATGTTTTTAACGTAAATGGAAAAGTGTATGTATTCTGGCGAACAGGTACTCTCTAGGACTTGAACATTAAACATAAACTATGAATTTTGTCAGTAACACTAGCAGCATTCAAGCACTTGATAAGCTAATGGAAACATTAAGCCATCTTGTATTTTCATCTCCTCCACTAGGTATGCTTATTTATAAAAGGTGTAATTTCATATTTTTTATAGTTTTATGTTGCTATGATTATGCAAATCTTATTTAGACAGAACAAAAATCCTGCAACTGAGTGTCAAAATGGCTTTGCTAGATTTTAAAACTATTCTATCCTGAAGAACATTTAAGAAACAACAGTATTGAGGATTTTTTTCCTTCAAAATGTCTAACATTCTCTGCCAAATCGGCAAAAACATGACATGAAGTCAGTGTTGCAAATTTATTGTAAATTAAAGTGCTTTCCTTCTTATAGCTATGCTACATTGCCTTCACTGTTATTGCTTAAATAACAATGAGTGCCTCTCCCTTTTCTGGCTCGGCTCTTGTCACTTCTTGTGATGAAATCTGTCAAACTATTAAGCAGAAACATGTTTTTCCTTTTGCTGCCACTGATAGCAGGAAAAGCGTTTGCTGGTTTAGGTAGAACATCACAAATGACCTTTCAGGTATCTGATGAGAATATCTTCAGATTTTTATCTTTTCATTTTCAGTTCTAATTCAAAATGATTCCTAGAAGGTAAGTACTGAAGCATTAACAAGACGCACTGTAATCTACCACTCTACACTATGCAGTAATTCTCTGTACATACACCATCTAAAAATTACTCTCTTTGAATATATATTTTTTTAAAAAGGTAAGCATTGTTCTCCCCCACCCCTCAGTGCTATAAAGATTCTAACACCTCTTACGCAAAATCACTCCTATTTCAGCATGGCAAGTCTATTAGAATATGATTTTCAGATCTTGCAATTTTATCTGAAAAGGAAAATAAAAACAACACTCCTCTCTCCTCTGTTGTGGCAAAGAGTTCTGCACAGTGCCATCACGAGTCCAGTAGGCTGTAGAAAGCTCATACCCTTGCAGGACTGAATCTGTACTGGGGCAGAAAGGAAAAGTACGAAAGACTTGGCTGTGCTGTTTTAGCACCTTCACTTTAAACTGCAGTTATCTGCATTGCTGTACCATCCAATGTCTTTAATCAAGGCTGTAGGTCTCTTGGGAGTGAGTCTGTAAATAAAGGCAGTCTCTGTGCTGAATAACATACACTATAATTTGAGACACAGCATCAATGAGACAGGGAGAGGGACCAGTATGATAGCATGGGAATGGGAAGAACCAAACTGTGATCAGATAGCACGGTTAACACATGTACATGTTCATTTTGATGGCTTACTATTTTTCAGTGTTAAAATGTTCTTTTTCAAAAGAAGTTCTTACAAACAAGCCTGCCTGTCTCCAATAGGCTATTCAATTTAGACATCCCCTTGGTAGTCAACTTCTTCCAGAACTCCAGAAGATGTTGAGCAGAGAGATGGAGGAGGACAAAGTAAATGTGGTAACTCTGAGATGACACTTCAAGCTGAAACACTTCATGTAATAACATGCAGATGTAAGTCTAAAACAGAGGCATCTAAGGTGAGCAGAATTTATGCAAATAAATAGGCAAATAGCAGACAAGAGCAGATGCGGAATAAGCATATCTAATTATTAAAAAACTCCATAATGAAGATGAAGAGCTTAAACAAGAAAATTAAATGAGAACAGAAAAGAAGTTTCATGATTAAAATAGAGGAAGACAGGCATCAGTTGAAGGAAGGGACGTTAATATTTGTAACTGGAGATGAAAGGGTTACAATACTAAATCAGAAGATAGTAAGGAACACATGTAGGGACAGAAATAAAGACCAGGAGTTAGACTCTTCAGAGTAAGAAACATATAGATGAACAGTCTCAAAGAATATATAGTAAACAGGCAACTAGGTATTGTGAATGCTTTGGAAGAAAAAAGGAGTTTCCAAGCAGCACAGAGGTTCTCACTGTGCAGCGCTATTGAGGAGATGATTCAGGCTCAAGTTACTGTAAAGAAGCATAAAAGGACAAAAGTCAAGTGTATCTATAGTGAATTTATGAACGATGTCATAGTTTCATATTTAACTTGTGCCTGAAACACACCAGTATTTCCTTTAAAAACCCTAGGATGCAATGTGTTTGGCACATGACTCTAATTTCTCCCAGGATACTTACTGCAAAGGAGCTTGTCTCCCAGCTCTCTCCAAATTCCCTTTCTCCTGATCCCACTTGACAGATCATTACAGAAATGTCTCAGGAGACAATAAAAGCCCTGGACCAGAGGGCCTACAGGGCTCCAGATTTAGCGTCTTTATCTTCTGTACCCTCTATTTGATGTCCAATGTCTTCGCAATAAGGCGAATATTTTTTCACACCATGTAGTGCTAGACCACTGTGGATGCTACCATATGCAAATAATAAAATTCCACACATCTGCTATTATTGTAAGTTTTGCTTTCAACAGGAACTTTTCAACATCTAGGCTAATTAGTATCTATCTCACTGCAACACAATTTGGTTTCAATATTAATTCAGATCTGTTTCTGTGTGTGTGGTGCATGTTTATATTTAACAAATACCTGTGACCTAACCTTAGGAAGCAAACTGAGATTTATCAACTTTTACCATGGAAAAATAATCCACTTACTTAAAGAAATGCAAGATAAGCCCCTGAGCCTCCCTTTCAAAGCGGTATGTCACACTCAATAACATGAAACCATCTAACAAATAGTTTCATTTGGTAGACAGAATTTAGTATATTAGTTACTCAATCTAGGCCAGCTGGTAAACTGTGAAAGACTTGATGGTCGACAATTATGATACAGACAAAAATTATTAAAACGCCGATAGTGCTGTATTATTACAATTTTTCAATTTAAAATGTAAAGCATTCAGTGTAAAACAAACCAGAGTAATTACGAAAATGTAAGTACATCCTGTGTTATATTATACTAAGATTCACTTTCTTCTCCTTTGACACTTTATGACATGTCAAGGGTAGATATGGACTTCTCCATATAAGCTTATTAAGCAAATGAAAGTTTATAAGAGGACACTGTTTATTAGAGCTCATATAGTTGTAAAAAATCATTAAACATTGTAGGATGTAGGATTCCAGCTTTCTGTAAGTGGCAGCACTGAGTTTTGGCAAAGACTATAGCAAATAAATCTAATGATATCAAAAGCACAGTAAATATAACTATAAATTGTTCCATGTAGTTCATTGCACAAGCCAGACTTAACCATCCCTAATGTTAACCACTGTGGTTACAATTAAATACTTAAGTGTCATTTATGTTGGATGAAGATACTAATGTCTCTAACCTATGACTATTTTAAAAACATATATTAGTATATTAATGTCAGCTGCCTCCTTTACAGTTTGAGTTATCAGCCTTTACACAAACTATTTAAAAGCTGGGGCTAAATTTTCAAAAAGCCATTCCTGCATTTGAGAGGGGCTTTTTGGCAAACTTGTACTTACCTGCAGCTGTAAGAGTGACTCAATTATTTGCAAAAGAATGTATATACATAGATTCCCAATTACTGTGCTATAAATAGTCTCATGGGTTATTTTGCACTCACTGCCTCCTCACTCATTTAAGGTAGTTGGTGAACAGCAGAACAAACAGAGAAGTTCATGGAACAGTTCTGCAGCTGAAATATTTTGGTTTAGGTAATACTTTAATTATAATAAATTGTCATTGGAACAAAAATACAAAAAACCCTATTTAGATCCACTTATATGGCACATTTGATAAGACTGACTCATTTCTTTACAGAAACAAAACAAAGCATCTTCCATTTTTGATAATATCAAAATGTTTTTGTTACGCTGCACAAAGTGTAACAGTAAAAGAGATCAGGAAAGTATGTCTAGTGTAATATGAAACAGAAAGGGGAAAATTCAAGTAAATTACACCAGAGGCACTAAAGGCAGGCAGTTTAAACAGGAAAAAATACTGAAGTTCTGATAAAATATGGCATCATTATCATTTTACTTTCTTTTTGCATTAATATGCAGTTCATCTGATAAAAAAAATCCCTCATTTTTTTCCTCAAGTGACAGATATTCTATTTCATTTTTGAGTATGGGCTCCTTAAGGTTTTAAATTATCAGCTGCTTTGTACCTAACTTTTTTTTTTTAAGGAATAACACCATGCATTTCTTTTTATGATCGTGTAAGGGGACCTCCTTTGCCTTCCATTACTCAAATGGACTGTATAATTTCAGGCTGTGCAAGGCTTCAACATCAATATAATTTTTTAAAATATTCAAAGAACATTGTATATCAACCCTATTTTTGTAAGAAATCTTCTCCCACCCCCTGAAAGACATAAATTGCTGCATATATTAAGTATTGATTTTTGTAAGGATTAAATCTGTCCTAGTTACAATACATATTATTTTTCACCCACCACAAAATGACAGTAAGAATAACTGCAATAATTTCAGTGGAAATACTTAGTTTTTCCTTTACAATGTCAACATCACCATTGTAATACTATACTGCCGTAAGTTCTGAAACTGTCAGCATTCATGAGTGTAACAACATTAGCCCATGTCACTAAGTGGTTTTAAACATCTTTTATTTGATGCAGTCTAATCTGTAGATCTCCTATATCTCTGTGCGGCTTTTTTCCCTTGGAATATTCTCCTAACCATGCTGATTGTGATTTCTGATTTGCCTTGTTTACTAAAAATGTATTTGTATTACTAATTTTCCTGTCAAAAAAATTGCATGCAAAGTAGTTTGCAATTCTGCATATATTAGAGCTGAAATTATTACAAGAAAGCCTTACTTTAACTTTTGTGTATTAGGTAGGTTGTAACTTTTCAGAGCTAAACAAAACTGTCTCAGCCTTGCCAGACAATCATTTTCTCATGTCTAAAGCCTTCTCTGAACAAGAAACTGCCAAGAATTTATCATCTCTAGTTTTCTTCTTGTTCTATTTTTCTTCTACATTTTCCCTTTATTTTCTAAAGCTGGGCCATAAACTTTAATGAGATTAGACCACCACCTCTCAAATGAAGGGGCAGAGCAAAAAAATAAAAGCAGCTGAAAACCATACCAGCTTAAAGAAATGTTAAACATTTTTCATTATCACACCATGGTGACAAATTAGGATTTCTTTCAGACTGTTTCTAAAAATAAACAATGCATTTACTTCACTCTCTCAACTCATTTCTCCCCTTCCATCATATATAGCTGAGGGTCTGGAGGTGGGGGGGGATTTTGAGTTACATACCTTAAAAAGCAAATGGCAGGTATTCCACTTCCTAATCAGTACACAGTTACAGTAACTGTGTGGTAATTTGATGATAAGAAAAGATCCTTTAGTTGGGGTGAATTGTAATGACGGTAATCTTGTTTTATGCATTTTAAACTGTAAAAGGAAGAAAATCAATGATCTCTAAATTATGGGGAAAAAGTATTACTCCTGAATGTCAGCCAGTTTAGAAAATCATTTTGGCAAACAAAGCACCCAGTTGTTTCTACAAAATCGCTCCATCTTAAAAGTCGTTCACTAACCATAAGCAGAACTCCAGCTCCTTGGTACAGCTTTTACAGTTCACCCAGCTCAGCTACCAGAAGGTATGCTATTGCACACACCTGAAAAAATGAGGTAAAGCTACGGCCAAAACTTCTGCAACATGCTATAACATGGCTGCTCAGGTCTTTTCTCATCATGAATAAAACTATAGTCTTTATCTTCTGTGAGAAGTTATTTTTCATCACTTCTTGATGTGTTCCAGTGGGTACACCTTCAAATGCCAATTTATCAATTTCTCCTGAAAAAGTCTTCTTAATGTTTTTTTAATCATCTTTGTAGGTGGAATATGACTTATAAAAAAACCCTAACTGTGCCCTCAGCAGCCACAACAGCAAATAATTTTCCCAAGATTTGTGATCATATTATTACGCAACATCAATTTTGACAAACAGCAAATCAGTTTGATTAATGAGAGTTATCCTGAATCTTTGAGTCATTCATTCCCACTGCTCCAAGTCTTTTGGAAACAGCCCTTACTGTTTCACATCTCTGAAAAGTTATGAAAAAGCTTCCAGAGGTGTCTGACTGTCAGCTTAGTGCAAAAATACACGGACTTCCAGAGCAAGGCTCAGGCTTTTCTTAAACGCGGATCAGTCATGGCTTTCAGACCAAATACCTTGCCACCTTTCATGGCTCCTTGATAGTTTTCACATTTATTTACTGACAATCCTTTGTTCTTTCCAAGATCTGGACAGAAAACTAAACTCGATTAAAGAGTAGGAAGATGTTTGGCACAGGAACAGTTGTATTTTTTTGCCTCCCTTTTCCCACAGACCACGCTCTATCCCGCAGCACTGGGCTGCTGCAGTCCTCATTCAGCTTCACCAAATACCTCACTGAGCTTTCTCTCATGAGCCTGCCTGGCTTCTTACAAGTAAAATCTCATGTTATGTTTATCAAGGGCTCTCATGCTTCCCACATGTCAAATACATATAATTTTGAAATGTCGTTATAATGCAAACAATTTTTTTATTGTAAAAAACCATATTTTTATTAAAAATTCAATCATGTACCACAATTTCATCTTTTGGAGACTGCTTTGTCCTTTCTAAAAAACAGTATAGGTATTTTTAAGATGTTGTCATAGTAACCAGTGCACATAGGTGGTTGTTGGTTGTGTTTTGGGGTTTTTTTAAGTTGGAAATTTAATCACAATAGTCCTTATTACATGTTATAGGAACAAAGTTTCAAGTTTTTCATTACAAATAATGGACATAAAACATGGGATGTGTACATGCATATGCCAAAAAAAATGGTATGTTACATACATCATATTACATAGATCTTAAATGAAGTACTGACCTCCACATTTATACCACACATATTATGGGCCACCAGTACATTAAAAGATTATAGCAAACATACAAATTTACATATAGTAGTTACTATGACAACATCTAAAATGTATGTAGCAATATGATCCAGAGAAACACAGAGTACCTTACAGAAAGAGCTACTCTTTCAACATTTTTGTGTCTAAATTGGGCATCTACAATTATTTCTGCACCCCAAGCTGTGAAAGCCTTTCTGAGGTAGTATCAGCAAAACAGGAAACCAAACTCCTAGAATATAGTAATTGTTCTAAAGTATTATTTTTAACCTGGAAATACTTGATTAGTTTTTGCTTTAGACTTTTATAGGAAAACCACAGGAACTTCATGAAAAACAAAGCTGAAATAAATTAATATCTATGGATAATTCAGTACAAGCCCTGACTGAGGTAGGCGTAATGGTGAAAATATTAATCCCAAAGTACCAGTATGAATATTCATTAATAGTGTAGAGGAAAAATGTCTTATGTCTCTTCCCTATCCTGTCCTTTACCCTTGAGAAGTACCCTTAGTGGCAAATCGCTACCTTCTAGCTTGTTTCTTTTGTTTCCTGAGAACACCTGCTCCAGTAGTACTGTCTGCTTAGCACTAAGAACATGCGTATATACCATTCGGAATTGCAGCTAATGATGTTTTACTTGTGTCTAGCTCAAAAAGAGGAATGCAAAGCTCACAATTCAATAAAAGGTTTCCTATTCAGGACCACACTTCTGCACGTTCCTTAACTTAAAGCAAGAATTCAAACACCATTCCAGTAGCATCAAAGCCATTAAATTTAGTCATTTCCTAGTCTTTTGAGCAATTCATTTCACAACCCAGTACTGCTCTTCCATTATGTGTATGTGTGTGTCATATTCTTTATGCCAAATCCCTCAGTTGCAAATTGTCTTAATTCCACTGATTACAAGAGAGGTAGGTTGATATGTACCAGCCTGGATGTGACCTTTTGTCTTGGGGGTTAGAAACTGTATTACGACTTTAAGGCTATAAGACTTTCTAGTTCCAATGGGAGCAAGAGCCCAGCACAGGAAGGAAGACAGCAAGTTAAAAAAATGTCCCCTGGACACAATACGAACAAGGTTGACATCAACAGATGAATAACTTGGGTTTTTAACAAATGGCATCTATTTCCAGTGAATCAGACCTTCTTTTTTTTTTTCTTCTTCTTTTTTCTTTTAAGAGCAAAATATTTGTCCAGTGGTGTGGGGTATGCTCTATAAAAGGTAAAAAGACACAGAAATATGTTAAATAGAGTATTTCTGTTCCCAGCTCATACTAAGAAAGATTCAATCACCAGTGCAGTCATGATACTTTGTTTTCCACAGGTTTCAGCAGTGAACCACATCCAAATTGTTCCCAGGAGCACACTGAATTATTTTTCAAGATTTGATTTATTCTTGCTGGTAACTGCTATAGTTTATGGTAGATTCCATTTTGTCTATCCATGCTTATAAAACAAGCACAAGTAAGCAGAAAACATCTAACAAGACAGAGCATTACAATGGGAAAACAGCTTGGAAAAGGCAGTTGTTTTGTAATGGCTAAACTTTGTGAAGGAATGGATGGACAATATTACAAGAAGAAAAAGAGATACACAAGTGTTGCAGTTACTATTCAACTCCTCATTTTTGTATTACTGTCATATGCACTAGTGACACCAGCTAGTGGAAATGTTCCTCATCTTGAAAGCCCAAATCACTGAAAATAAGCATCAGTAAAAAGAGCTGTGGCCTGTTCTGGCCATCCTCTAGGAGCTGGCAGATGCCAAATAGCTCACTCTCAAACCAGTTATCAAAGCAGACTATTATATCCTGTGAATGAGAGAGATGGTTTGTATCATAACAAGGTGCTCCCTACTTTAATTCCACTGTGCTGTGATGAATGACATTAATAAGTGGCATAAAAAATGTTACCATAATAACAGATGAGCTGGATAATTACACTAATTGAAAAATTCTATCGGTGAGACGTACCTACAAATACAATGATTGGCATTTATGGTATTGGAAATCTTCAAAAGTAGTAGACATGGGAACACTGAAATTCTGACAATTGGTTTACAATGATAAAAGATAAGCAAGAGAACAGTAATGGCAGTGCAAGAAAGGCTACAACAGAATTATCAACCTTTTAGAACCCATCACTTTTAAGATTTGCCTGCTTACACATAGATGAGACGCTGAATCTTTTAAAACAAAGATGAAGCCTGAAATGAGCATCGCAGAAGAATTGCAAGTTACAGGGTTGAGGTTCTCTCCAGCTTTAAAAGAAGAGGTTCCTTGTTGAGCTATTGTACTTCTGCACTACCCAGATAATTCAATTTTTCATTTCTGATGCAACTCAAATAAGAAAAGCCAGCATTTATTACAGCTGTGATCCTTCAGTTCTAAAAGATGTCTACTGTTCGTCTTTGTCCAGGCTCCTATAGCTCTGTCCCTTCAGCTGACCTAATTAAAACTTTTTGGCATAGATTTTAATTTGGCTATTAATGAGATTGCATTGATGCTGAATGTTTGGTAATAATGACAAAGCTCAGAGAAAAAGTACTTGACAGTAGTGATGCTCAGCTTTGACACAGTGATCTAATGAGGAAACAATTTGAGTCAATGCCTCTCAACAAAAGAATGTTGCACAGATTGTAGTTTCTAAAATAACGGAAGACACAATCTGCTACTTCTTAAATATGCATTTTATTAGTTTAACCCTCTATATTACTACAAAAATACTGTAAATATCCAAACAGATGGCAAACTCAGACATTATACTTCTCAGCCACATTTCTGAATGATGTCTATGGAAATTACATATTGTAATCACAGTTTGTTAGGTCTTCTATAGGTTGGTATCCTATAGCGTCTCAATATAACCCTGTTACAGTCTGAAATGAAAACTTCACTATGATCCATTCAATAATTTACATGTGATTGTATTTCCCCAATGTTCTTTTCCTACAAATCATAATAGATGTATGTATAAAATAACTTAAGCAAGGCTTAGAAAAGAGGAATTTCATGGTCTGGTTTAGAAATTATCTTGAAATATATTAAAATATATTGTGAACTACATTCAAACCACCAGCTGCAAATAAGGGAGGAAATACCAATTCACAGCAGAAGACACATACACACTGAGTTTGTCAGTCAACACGAGGTGGAACAAAAGGTCCTTAATGCAGTAGTTACCAAAGCAAAACTAGAATAACCTTGGATGTCTCCATTTGAAGTATTTTCTTTAAATCAGGGAGATGGATTGGCAGATAGGAAATACAGAAAGCAAGACAAAACTTCAGATGAAAGGAGTATAACCATTATCATGCTCCATATGGATTAACTGTCTGCATTCTGCTCATGCACGAATGCATTGTCTCTACCTCAACACCATGTGTCATATCTTCACATTACTTGCACACTTGAAAGCACACCTTCATATGTGACTGAAATAGAAGCTGTCTGACAGCAGTTCGTCCTGCGCAGCTCACCCTTCCTTTGTAATCCATACTACTTGACAGCGCCATGAGCACTATGGCACAGGTTGCCATCAACGTCCATCTCTCTACTTCACCTGCTAACATGATACTAACAATAATCAAGACAGAGTTTAGGTAAATGCCTGTTCCACACCTGTGAGCACAGTGCTTTCGCTGGCTAATGGCCAAAGGATAGGAGAGTCGGCTACTTACTATGCAAGGCTCTTTCTGATATCCTCCAGGAAATGCCATCTGCCAGCTCACTTTCAGTTCTGACTTACCAGGGTATTGAACAACCAGCTGAACGAGGCCTTGAAAGAAGCACCAAAAGGTGGAAGAAAATTGACAGGGGAATGTAATCTCCCCACCAGGTCCCTGGGCTGCAGAGAAAAGGTGAGGAACAAATCCAAGTGCACAAGCTGATCTGTCAATGAAGGAAAAAACTCATCCAAAACTGCAGTTAGCACAATGTCCAACCCTAAGCTGCTCAAAGCAGCTGGCTATTTATCCTGTGCCAAAGGCGTGGGGGAGAAGGGGACAGTCCCCTGCACTGAAACCTTCCCCAGTGCAGGAAAAGGAACGTTAACGGATGAAAGACATTTTTCCACACTTTCTTTCCTGAGTCTCAGTTACACTTTCCAGGCATCCAGAAAGCAAGACATCAAGAAAAGTTATGTTCAAGTTTTGGCATTTCTTTGTGTCCTGCATCATAATGGAATGATGATTTCAGAAGACAGGCAGACAAGGGAGAAAAAGGACAGTCAGTAAAGGGAAATAATCTGGGATACAAGTCCATGATTTCATGTTCAAAACATTTTTTAATTGAATTAGCTTCTTTCTGCCTGTCTTGTAAAATTATTCAGATTTCACTAGGCCAGAGGGAGACAAACTACTCTGTCTTCAGTGGTCTGTCTCTTCATTGCATCCTGTGGATCAGTGATGGCCGACAGACGAAGTCCCACAAGGAAAGCAGTCCTACCAATTCATTCTTTTTAAACTTTAAAGCAAAGAAACGGTCTTTGATTTTCAAGAGGATAAAGGCTAGATCAGAACCTCCACCTGGTATGCAGGTATAGATCAGCTCCAATTCAGATAAGGAGACAGCAACGCTTTTGCCACTTTCCCCAACCTCACTGGAAGACGATAAAAAAGTGTTCCGACAATAACATTCGCTTTAGTAACTAGTGTGGAAAACAGGCCTTTAGGAAAGAGAGACTGGTTTTTAAGATCAGCTTTTCTGACAGTCTGCAGAAAAGAGACATAAAAAGTAACTCCACCTCCAAAAGCTGAGCAGCAAATTCATTGCATGGGGTTCGTATTTGGAAAAACACATGAGAAATTGGTAAGTTTTTCCTAACTCCTCTAAATAAGGGATGGGTCTCATTTGTATATAAGCATATAAATATACAAGTATGTATACACATGCACATTAAATATAGGTATGTACTTTTTATATGCACAGAGTATCTCATACTGAGAAAGAAACAATAATTTACAATGTTTTGTATCTAAAAGAACAGAAAGGGAAAGGTTTTTAATATTCAACCATTCATCTTGACACACACATTGCCAGAGCATCCGACACTAACAAGCACTGTACAATCAGTTAGTGATGCTGAAGCCTGGTATTAGAGACCCCACTGCAAGCAAACAGGCTGTATGGAATATGCCATTCTTTCCTGATGTCTTTTTTTTCTGTCGTTAGAAAGAACCTTGTCAACAAAGACATTGATTCTGATTATAAATAAAACATTAAAATATAAAGCAGTATTTTTCACAAGTGCATTTAGATGACAAGCTGCACTTTGTATTTTCACCTGTTTCATTGTACTTGATACAATTTTTTTTCTTTTGGTACTGTACCAGTTGATCATTGACTGTTGTCAGGGGAAAGACACAGACTTACACACCCACTTGTGTCTTTCAAACTCATTGGCATATATTTAAATTATCATAATCTGTTTTATTATAAGCAAGAATTTTTCCTTGGTGATTTTCTTTTTTAAACTTTGCTTTTAGGATTTTAGTCACAATTTCAGTTCAGCTAAACTTTGTTACACCAAAAATAAAACCCTACCTGTGAAGCATTATCATACAGCAACTTTTCAACAAGAAATGATGCAAATGGACTCACAAGATTTCCAGTGGTGTCAGCTTTCTCCTGTTCTTTCCTCAAGCACTTACTCTAAGTGACTTACTGTAGGAATTTTACAAGGAGTATCTTCAAAAGTCCTACGCAGAAAATTTATCTAGCATACATCGGTATTTCTTCAGAAACAACACTT
>JAVJGI010000050.1:105376650-105387225 GCA_035590275.1 Ibycter americanus | reverse complement strand
TTAATTGTATCCCTTTTATACAAAATAAGTGATTTGGAGTAAACATTTCAGAAGCATTCATGATAATCTTACAACCATACATCTGAACTCAGACTGAGTAATATCATGGCTAGATAGCCTAGAGTGATTTCTCCTATCAAAGACGTTTTCAGTTTTTTTCTATTTCATGACAGAAAGCTGTGGCATAACAAAATGACTAAATCAAGCACAATGCCAATAACAAGATAAAAAAATCAAGAAGTTGAGGGCCAGAAAGAAGATTTGTTCATTAACTCTCAAAATAGATATGGTGATCCTGGAAGAAGAACATACCAGAACAACTGAGGAAGCACTGGCCAGCTAGAATCAAGTGCACTGTTACAGATTTATTCAGCAAGATGATAACACTATGCTATTACAGTCTAATAATTAACCTGAATGAGGAAAAAAACCCAAGTCTTAATTGTGTTGGTATATAAAGAGTTGACCAGAATACATGGGTTTTTTAAGTTATCTGGCAACAACAAGAAAGCTTCAGTTCATGTCAACCTAAAACACAAGTCCTTTCTACTTCCATTTTGGAAAGAAAAAAGTGTTTCAGATCAGATTACTTATTTGACCTGGAATGTAACATTTCATACCAGACACCTGTATTAAGAGCAAAGGAAACAGAGGAATAAATTCACATTACTGCTAGAAGAAAGACAGATCACCTCCTCTCCCTCTGTGAAAAGATGTAATGTAGGTTGCTCTCAGTTTCTCCAGTTAGAGCTGTTCTGCCTTGATTCTAAGTGTGGTCTCTGGAGCAACAGAAGAAAACCAGACCACCACTGTATATCACATTTTACCATTCCTCAGTGCAGCTATGAGAGGATCATACGCCTCTATTTTAGGTGGCTTCTCATGCCACAACAAAAATCTACCTATTTTTAAGTGGGTAAGAGGATTTGTGTGAGATGCTTTGAAAATTGCTTTGCATAGCCTTTTGCCAGTATTTTTCATTGGCTGCTAGCTTGGAAAAGAATGACAATAGGCGACTTTTACTCCAGTTTCTTTTTAAGTAAAAAGATTAACAAAAACTTGTTAAGAAACAGAATTGCAAATAATTATGTATGTGCATGTCTATGACTCAACTCTCAATCAGTTTTCTATAAAGTCACTGATAAATTGCATGCCAAAGATGGCACAAGCCGTAATGCAAAAGCAGTACATAGCTTACACTTCCAAAGACATTACATTCAATATGCAAGAAGGACTGAAATAAAATCAATGCAGTATAACAACCGTATTTCCAAAGAGCTGAAAAAACGAAAATTTATTTAATCACACTCCTGGCATGATTCATCATTTCAAATAAATGAAGCTTCAAGTGTTTTGTAAAATAAACTAATGCATTGTCATAATCCCAAAAAACTTTGAATGCCGTCATGAAGCAGAGTACTTTGGAGCAGTCATCTTCCTCAGGGCTCTTGACCCGGACTAGCATGTTGTCATTGTATTATATGTATCTTTTATACAGCCTTATATAAAACCCACAGTGAAACAAACATTTCTGTATGTGTAATTACACAATATACATAGTATAGTTACGAGTTATTTGTATAATATGATAACTTTACTTAGTTGCTTGTCTCTGATCCAACTATGTCCAAAGTAAATCCAACATGTTTTCTGTATTGTAAAGTAGATTTCTGATATCCCAATGGTACAGTATTACTAACAGTCCAATCAAAGCATTTCAGGTTATCTTAATCCTTCCACAACCTGCTTGCTATTTTCTTCTGCTGAAAGCCACTCAAGTTCAATCATTGCAAATGCTATAAAAACCTTGCTGATTTATTTCTCTGCTGGGAAAGTCAATAAAACAACTTATGACTTGACACCTAACACATTATTCAGCCAAGAAACCAAAATCCTGACAACCACTCATTTCAGTCCTGAAGGTCTTTACTTGTAGAGATACCTGCTATAAAACACCGTGCTTCTGGATTTATTACTGCATTTAAAAATGAAATACAAAGACATGAAACACAATATATATGGGCAGGGCAGGGCAGGGCAGGGCAGGGTAGGATACAACAGAACGCAATACAATACAATACTGACAGGCTTGGGGCATTGACCACCTCTCTAGAAAGCCTGTTCCAGGGTTTGACCCTCCTCTTGGTAATGAAACGCCTCTGAATGCCCAGTCTAAACCTCCCCTGGTGCAGCTTTGAACCATTCCCATGCGTTCTGTCACCAGATAACAGGGAGAAGGGATCAGCGCCTCCCTCTGCACTTCCCCTCCTCAGGAAGCTGCAGAGAGCAGTGCAGCTGCCCCTCAGCCTCCTTCTCTCCAAACGAGACAAACCCAAAGTCCTCAGCCACTCCTCACAGGACATGCCTTCCAGCCCTTTCACCAGCTTTGTTGCCCTCCTCTGGACACATTCAAGGACCTTCACATCCTTCTTAAACTGTGAGGCAGAACTGCACACAGTGCTCAAGGTGAGGCTGCGCCAACGCTGAATACAGCAGGATAGTCACCTCTCTTGACCGGCTGGTTTTGCTGCGTTCGATGCCCCCCAGGATGCGGTTTGCCCTCTCGGCTGCCAGGGCACGCTGCTGACTCGTGCTGAGCCTGCTGTCGACCAGCACCCCCAGATCCCTTTCCGCAGGGCTGCTCTCCAGCCACTCCTCTCCTAATCTTTACCTGTGCCTGGCGTTACTCTGTTCCAGGTGCAGAATCCGGCATTTTGACTTGTTAAATTTCATCCCATTAATCATTGCCCAATGTTGCAATCTACCTAGATCCCTCTGCAAGGCATCTTGTCCATCAAGAGATTAAACAGCACCTCCCATTTTGGTACCATCAGCAAACTTGCTAATGTTGCATTCAAGTACTGCATCCAGATTGTTGATAAATATATTGAACACAACCAGCCCTAGAACTGAACCCTCAGGAACATATATATTCATCCGTGCATATGAATATGAATCCATATGTTCATTTATAGGAATATTAACTAATATATTAAACATATGGAAATGAATTCGTATACTCATTTTTCAATATATGAAAATAGTGCAGATATCAATTACATTTAGATTCTAATGCTTATATCCTGGCCAGTTGTTTTCACATGTAAAGACCCTTCTACCCCTATGCAGAAGTTAAGAGCATTTGTTTTCTTTCTTTGTAATGTCTGTCAAGTTCAACATGAAATCTGAGTAAAATAAGCATGTTCCTGGTTACAGCTCAGTTGAAAACTGTTCAGGCCATACAAAATCTGGCTTGTCTACCCATACCCAATGCACAAGGACTCAGTACTTCATGCCATAAAACTGCTCAACTCCCTAAAGACAGAGATCAGGGCAGAACAAGGCTGTGCAGCCTCTGGAGTTAGGTGGAGATTTCTGATTTATGATTTTGTGCATCTTAACTAGCCGATATCCAATAATTCATTTTTCTACTGTTGGACCTTAATTCTTAACAAACATAAACACCTCTGAAATTTATGCTTGAGACCTCAGACAGCAGTTAAATAAAATTAGTAGTTTAATTTAGCATGGGTCCTGTTTCAACTTAGCAGCAATCTGCTAGCAGCAAAAATAGTATTTGATAACTTATTATAAAAGACTTACAAAGTAACATGCTCATTATGGGGTAGACAGAAGAAAAAGCATATGTATGCATTTATGCAAAAAAACCCACAAGTCTAGCACTGCTTCGCTGGGATATGGGGATAGATCAAACCCCAATAAATGCATTGTAGCATTGTCGCAGGGAAAGAATAAGAATTCAAGGTCCAGATCCAGGAAGGTAATAAACGTATTTTCAGAGAGACTGGCCTAATTTTTTTCTCTTGTGGGTTTCTAGCCAGTGTTGGGATTTCTTCTATAATTTAGTGCTGAAAATTAGCCACCAGCTGGAACATTAAGTTCCATCACACCCCTCCCAACAAGCAACACCTAAACGTTGAAGGTTTCTCTGTAAGACATCCTTTCCAGTCTTACAGCAAAATCTGCTCTTCAAGGTCACCTATCTATCACTGTTAAGTTGGTGAAAGGCTGAACTGAAAAATCAGGAGAAAACAGTTTGCTTTGAGTCAGTGTATAACAGGCAATTTTTTGGATGAAATTAAAAGTTGACATAAAATTGTTTCTGGTTATGTCAAATACCTCATCCAATTCAAAACCAAAAGTTTCTAACATTTTTTTTTTTTTTCCCTTCTGGTCAAGTAACTAGATTTAGGGGGTGGGGGAAAGTCCTCTTTTCATGATTAAATATTCCCCCCCTTACAGCTTCAACAGCGCTATTTAAAATCACAAAACAGTACTCTTGACTATTTTTCAGCCAGAGGTATACACCAAATTCCATGCAAATTCATAAATATACTTAGTGAACTTGAAACAATATCTTTTGGTAAGTAAACCATTTGTCTAAAAAATTAAGTACTAGGGCTGACTACTTGAAACAAAATTTACTTCGCACTGGTAAACAGTGGGAACCAGCCAGATAGTCTTGTTTTCAAATGCTGAGTTTTGAAATGATATTTTAAATAGTTTTTCATTAACTCAGGCATGGGAACCTAACTATGAACTAAAATATAAGAACATAATTTGAATGCAGAAGCACTAAAATGACATAAAAATGAACAAAAAGTAAGAGTTATATGTTTTGAAGTGGAAATCAAAAAAAGAAGGTGAAACAGAATAGTCTTTGCCTGACCTATGATGGAAAATCCAATTTTGCAATTTTTCACATCCGAGTTCCTAGTTATAGACTAAATGGTGACTGATACTAGGGATAGAATATCAGAAAAAGATCACCAAAAGACCCAGAATTAGTCATTAGAGGTCATCAGACAAAGAAGGTCAAATAGCCCACGCTAAATATCTGGTGCCAGAAAGTAGATAGTGCTGTGATATGGAAGTGAGGAGGACAGATATAAAGGCCAAAATACTTGTGAAAGGGAAGATGGGCAAAAAGATTCACCTCCTGTGATTCACAGACACATACTCCGTGAAGCTGCTCCTGCTGCGGAAAATTACACCAACCAAAATAATTCCTAACATTTTGAAAAAGAGATTAAAACTCGAATTAATTATACCTACTGCTAAGAAACTATGGACAAAAGACACCACCACATGCTCAAACAAATTCATCATAGAACAGTGGAAAATACTGTGATGACAGATATATATAATTATCAACCCAGAAGCAAATGTGCATTCGTATTTATTTCACAGATATTCAAATCAATGTAATGTTATAAACAGTCATATTAAAAAAAGGAAAGCCATAGGTAGTAGAGGGCAAAAAGAAATTATTCCCCAATACATGCATAGATGAACCAAGTATATGGATAAATAATCATATATAAAGACATAACTTGTCAAGAGAGAGCAAGTCTCCCCTTTTTAGGCAAAAGTATATTAAATCATTGGTTCCACATACCAGAAACAAGAAGCAAAAGCTCTGAGGAAGAAACTAGAGATAATCTTACACCACCTGTGTTTTCTGTCTTAATTAATGTATTAGGGTCCTGTCTCCTCCTACAATTTTCAACCTGCAACAAGTGCTGCCTCAACTTTGTCCAAAAATAAGTCCCAAATTCAGAACAGAGCTGACAGCCCCAAGTCCTACTACTTATGAACCTAGAGAAGAATAGGAGGTTATGTTCATTTATCTAGATTTCCTAAAACAGCATAAAACATAGGCGACACTGACAGTGGGAAAACATAGAACCTTTCACTTCTGTGGAGGTGTAGAAAGACTGATCAAATAATAGAAGTGAACATTTTTCACCACCTACCAAGAGAGACGCTTTTGGGGAGAAAGCTAATGCTTTTTTTTTTTTTTTTTTTTTTTTTTTAAATTGAAATCTGTGCTTTCTGGCTTGCACTGCTAGAAAAATAAACTATGCATTAATATATATTCCACTCTAACAGGAAGAACATTTTTTTCATGGTCACTTTGGGACCAAAAATAACCCAGGAGACTTTTCTTAGGTTGCATGAGTTTAAGGCCTAAAGAGATTTAAGGTCTAAAGATACCTTGTCTGGGAAAAGACATTAGAACAGTGCAGCCATATATTTAGGGACCTCTGAAAAGTATCAGAGATGCTGATAAGGCTACACATAAAAAGGTAAATTCTGCATGAGAGCGCTAAACCTGAGAAAGACATAACAATATGGTAGAGGTAGACTACAGCAAGACTGAGAACAGCAGCAAAAGAAAATCAGAAATATGAACGTTCTCTGCAATGGCACAAGCACACAGACACAAACTTAGTTTTGCTCACAAAGAACGCATTTTCAATAGAACATTATGAAGAGGTATCCAAGCAGCTTCACGTTCATGATCTTCAGTACTATAACAGCAAGCATTAAAAAATAAATAAATAAATACAGATACGTATTTCCAGGGAAACTTTTGGCACCTCCTAAAAAATCTTTGCCAAACCTAGGGAGCAGTTTTTCATACAGAACAGGCACCCACAAAAACTTTATGTCAATATGCTTACATAAAGGAAGAAGTTTTGTTCTTTTCAAACCCACAGAATGAAATTTCATGTCTTTACTTATAGGAAGCCCACGTCAGCTAAAACCAAGTACGACTCAACTGCCACAGCCAACTGGGGTCTGACAAGCAATATTTCTGCCATTCATTTCCTCTGACAACATGGTTTTTTTTTTTTTCCCAAATGCTACAAGTAAAAAAGTTTATGCTGATGAGACCACACACAAAAAAAGAATGTCTGAGGGCAAAATAGGCAATTTTGATCTCTGTATCTTCCTACTTAACTTCCTACTTCCTCCCTGATTTAAGGTTGTATTACTAAACAGCAATATAGCACACAATTCCCTATCACTATTAATTTCACACAGGTTTCAATAACTTTAGACATCTAAATATACATATATACACACAGCTGTCACCATGGGTCCCTTCCACAGCCAACGGATGATCTACATAGTTTATTAATCTGATTTATTTTAGATGTCTTTTGAAACAGATGAATTAGACCTTTGACTTTGCTGACTGTACTGATCAGGGCTCCACCTTCAAAAGGAGAATGTTGCTCAAGGACAGGTTTCTTCACTGCATATCTAGCCAGGAAAATCTCATCACACATACTTGACACAAGTTTCCAGCAGTGACCTGGTCCTTAGTAGTCATAGGTTTAAATGGTTTGCACTGAAGTAGACTTTTAGATATTTTTTCACAAGCGCCCATTTTTCTCACCCTAAGGGACTCCTAGGAAATGTTATGAAAATACTAAAATGACTACAGAAAAAATAGGTAGTCTTACACCTGCATACTTTGTTAACTACAGATCTGATACTGATAGCACTCCATTCATCATCTGATGCTTTCTTCTTTGAACACTTTGGATCAGAAGGGACCTTTAAAGGTCATCTAGTCCAACCTCCCTGCAAAGAGCTAGTACTATCAAAACTGTCCCTGGGGATTTGTCATTTCAGAGGCAGACAGAACAGCTTCTTCCCTCCTGTCCAATGCATTATCTGTGGTATCTACTACACTTCATTACAATGGTTACCTAAATCCAGTATCAATACTGCTGCTGCTGACACTAATACTCCAGAAGAGATCTGCTATGCGCCAGAGCACAGGGAGTTAAGTGCTGCATTTTCAAATTCTGTTTTTCCATTCAAATGTAACAATAATAATTAATAAAATTATATGGGAAAATGTCCCTCTTATAAGCCACTGAAATCAGCTATATTATGTACCATGGCTCTCTGCAGTGTTTAATTGATCAGACTGCTTGACTCTGAACAATGGCTGAACAACAACCCATTTAGTTTACCCAAGGAGTGACAGTGTGGATCTTGAGATGTCTGGTCTTTACCCTATTTTTTGAGCTTTTACTTAATAAAGAACTTCTCTAAGGTAACTTTACCACTTCTCCGTAAGTTTCTTGGAGCCACGACTTAGCCCATAGCTATGGTCCCTAGTGGCTAGGACGGTAATAATCACCACTGGGAATATCCTCTACACACCCGGGGCTCCTGGGCTCAGCTTGAAAGGCTCGTGCTGAGACCTAAGGAAAGACACAAGTGAGCAGTTCTGGCAGTGCATTCCTTAGAATAAGGTAAGTGATGAAGCTACTAACAATATTCAGAACATGATACTGAAGCGTACATGTAATTAAAATTCTTGCTCACTTTTTGCAGTTTGCCTCATGCAACCAGGATAACAAGCTGGATTCAAAGTAGACTCTGAATGGGCAAGCCAATCATACCAACTGCCCTTGCCAACTTCAGTTCAGCTCACCATACTGTTCATCAAGGGAGATAGCAGGAACGATAACTGTGATCAGAATGCATTTTCATATCTTTAAACCCCAGGTGAGAACAGGGATAGTTTTCAGATCAGTTGCCCCCAGGGAAGAAAATTAATGAGGGAGGAGGCCTGAGTGACTAAACATTATTGAGCTAGCACTTGGTACTAAAATAATTATCAGCCTTGGCAGACAAAGCAGGGAAATCTGTGACAGGGTCAGTGAGTCACCATCAGCGAAAGAGTTACAGCATATAGGGATGGACAATCCTGATAAAAGCAGAAAAGTCAGTTAGATACCCCTGGGAAGAAACAGAGATGAAAATACTCATAACAATTCAATACTCCAGTGAACGAAGGCATGAGTAATATTGCTGTGGGCTACAAGGAGTCCTTTTCTAACAAAGCTTACTTTTTTTTAATGAACATTTATTCTTCCCCACAGGATTGTTCTGCTCTTGCTTTCTCCTTTTCTCAGAAGCCCTGCAGGAATCAACTCTGAGGTCTATTTAAAACAAACTCTGATCTTGCAAACATTCTATTACTACAACATTCGCTGTCAGCGCAGACCATTTAGTGAAAAATTAACAAATGCTCCTCCAAAATCAATCTGTTGAACTGAATTTCCTCTACTGGGGTTTAAGATATTCTTCAGTCACAGTCACAATGTTGCTTGGTATTCCTGAAAATACCTAGGAAGTCCAAAGCATTAATGACTACAAATTTTATCACTGATTTTAAACAATTTTATTTGTTATTCGAAAAGTGTTTCTGTTGCCGTAAGACCAATAAACTATTTTTTGACTCGTGTAGAGGGAAAACAAACAGCTTGCTAATAAAACCTAATCTTACACTCTTTGTCCTGAAAATTTAACAAACAATAAATATAATTTTAGAGAATTGGCATCTGTCTGTGTAAAATTCATAAAGGAAAAATGCTGAAGACCAAACAGAACTAATTTACACACTCACAATATGCAAAAGTACTGGCTATTTGTAATAAATGTAAGTATAGTTAAGATTTACATTTTAGTAGCAAACAATAACAACAAATAGGGCCAACACAAACCAACAGCTATCAGCAAATTATTGACAAATAGCAATTGTTACCAACATTCAATATAGTACTGGTAAAATCAAATTGATTTAATCCATCAGAAAGATGGATCAAGAATCTGAATGAGGATTTGGCCTGCAGCAAAAGAAATTTAAGAGTTTAGCACAAGCCATTATCTCAAGCTCAATAGCTTTATTATCCAATTACTGTGTAGTGAATTTTTCTACACCTTTCCAAATAAGCAGCAGATGTTCCAGCAGCAGAAACTGCGTACATTAGTAATGAAACACAATTCATGACATATTGTGCCCAAGGGCACAGAAATCTTTTGATTAAGCAAGTATTTTCATAGAATCTGTACAACAGGTGGACTGAAAGAGTCTTCACCATGTCACAAAAATATCCTAATTTGTCATGGCTTGGAGGAAATCAATGACCTAGTAATAACATAAATTTAAAGGGAGCACATTATCAGATGCTGTTATAAAACAAAAAAAACCCTGTTAGTTTAGCAACAGACTGAAATCTGTTGTTAATGATAATCTTAGGAGAATTTATTTTTAAAAAACTATTCTTGTATTACTCTGTTATAGTCAATCATTTCTTTCAGATGAGACAGTATGGACCAACTGTTAAGCCCATGTAGTTTTTAGCTGGAGCATTTTGAAATGGGTAAGAAGGACTTTCAAACCCAGCTCTCCAATCAAAAATTGTACCAAAATCAGTATTTACTATTATTCACCAATGAAGAATGGTGTTACAAATTGACCAATCTAATGCTAGATATTGTTAAATGGGTAATTTCAAATTCATTCAGGCCACGAATAGCCAGTAGCCAGGATATAAACCTTAATTTTATCTGATCAAAATAGAGATTCCTGAGTGCTGAGGGAGCTGGCAGGTGTTACTGCCAAGCCATCCTCCATCACCATTGAAAGGTCATGAGAACAGTAGAGGTGCCTGAGGGCTGGAGGAAAGCCAGTGTCATTCCAGCCTTCACAAAGGGTGAGAAGGAGGACCCGGGAAACTACAGGCCGGTCAGCCTCACCTCCATCCCTGGAATGGGGACGGAACAGCTCATCCTGGAGGTCATCTCTTAAGTGTGTGGAGGAAAACAAGGTTATCAGGAACAGGCAACATGGATTCACCAAGGGGAAATAATGCCTGAGCAACCTGAGAGCCTTCTGTGATGGAAGGACTGGCTGGGTAGATGAGGGGAGAGCGGTGAATGTTGTCTACCTCGACCTCA